>PVIR01001516.1:0-121549 GCA_004026965.1 Petromus typicus | reverse complement strand
AGACAAGCAAACTCCAAACCCGGCGCAGATTCAGTGACGCAGACTCGGTGCCGCAGTCGCCGTTTCCCGAGCCGCCCGCTGCTAACCTCAGTCCCTGGGCGCTCCTCCGGCGTGGGCCTGGAGACAAGTAAACTCCAAACCTGGTGCAGACTCAGTGGCACAGTCGCCGTTTCCCGAGCCGCCCGCTGCTAACCTCGCATGAGACATTTTTGATGGGCACCCCAGTCTTTTGAGTGAGATTTATTCTGGTGGAACATCAGTATAGTAATTCCCATTCCAGAATGGCATGATTTCTCACTTGTCCTGGTGGCTGGTTTCAACAAGATTAACATTCTATAGGGAGTGGATGTCTGTTGGTAGCAGCAAGATGGAAGATGGTTTGTTTTCTATAGCACACTGGTCTGGGAGAAATCTAGGAATGCGAATGGAGCACTGTTTTGTTACTGACAGTGTGTCCCGTTACACTTAAATGAGAGGTCACACTCTGCAGTGGAAAGTTTTGCTGCTCTCAAAAGAACAATGCAACCACTCTGTTCTTCTAAGTGTCTTCTCCTCCTTGAGTTGTCTTGGTCAAAACCCATCCCTCCTTTTAGGAACTCCTATTTGAACTGCGCTCCTGTCCCCCAGTTTGCACACAGCCTTGTGCTATTCATATGATCCAAAAGTATTCAGACACTTAATGTCACTTGAGAAATGTCGGGGGACAGATAAGTGATTTGACATTTGCTGCTCTCAAATACAGCACAAGGATTTAGGAAAATTTTAAAAGAATTTATTTAGTTGGCTAGTTTTGTTCCTTGAGTCTGAAGTTAGGACCTCACACACTCTACAAATGTAATTTAAACACTCTATCAGCACAATCACTATTGTGTGTATTTTAATCTTTTCTACAAAGCATGACTTGTCTTCACTTGGGCAGTACTTGGCCTTCTGAAGATGGGAGACGGGGAACACAGACCGTCTAGTAAGCACAGTGGTCCCATGTTTGGTAGAATGGAAAAATACACACATCATATGGACTGAAATGTGGCGTTTTCACTCTTAGCTCTCCGTATGCGGACAGCCCAAATGCTGGGAGCAGAGAGAACCACTTGTAAAAGTACACTGTGCGTGAGAATCCTTCCTGACCCCAGGGTTCCTCCCGCCGGCACTGGCAGCTGGACCTGCGCACACACACGCCTGATTATCCTGCTTCCAAAGATCAAACTAACGGGTGAGCGACAACAGCGTCACTCAGAAACTTCCCACTTTCCTTTGTGCTCAGGCCACAGTCTCCTCATTCCTTCATGGTCTCTTTTTAATCTTCGATTCTCTTTCATCTTGTGTTCACAGCCTGATTCTTATTCCTAATTTATTTACCAAGTACCATTCATCAAAACAATGACCGCGGACCTGTCAGGTGCAGGGCACTGGGAGGCTAACTCCGAAGGCAAACACGAAGGCGAGTGTCCGTATGAGTCCTTTCCAAGCGTGCTGCCGGGCTGGGGGGCGCAGGCAGCTGGTCACTGGCGGTGCTTTCTGCATCCCCATAATGAGCAGGCACTAGGACCCTATGCACTGATGGCAGTAGAGATCTCCACTTTCTTCACAGTGAGCCTGATATACTCAGATCGGACATAACAAGCAGAGGAAGGGCGGGCTCCAGTGTCCCTGCTGAGGAGACTCACTCCTAGAAGCCTCGGCCTTCTCCTTGGAGACAGTCAGGTTGTCCCTGAGCTCCAGAGGAAATGTGATCCACCAGACACTGGGCAGCTGCTTCCTCTGTGTTCCCTCTGCATCCAGGGTCCTGAGAGGAAAGTCGCATTTGATAGGTGCAAAGGAGGCATAGCAAAATTGCTCTGCTGTTCTGCTGCCTGATCCACAAGCTTTCTGTGGCCTACATGTCACACTCCACCATGGGGACATAGGTGAGTCCCTGCCCCACAGGGAAGTAGCAAAAACATCCTTGATGCACACGGGACAGCCTAGACCGTGGAGCACGGCTCTCTAGGTGGAGACCCAGGCCTGTGGGAAGCCTCTCCTCACGGGTGGAGGATGCTTTGCATCCATTCACTCCAAAAGCAGCTTTCCTGTCCAGCATATTTGTAATGCTTTGCGTGTATTTTAACTTAAATTCCTAAAGTCAAGCTTGTGATCTGTGGTAAGGGGTTAACACTGATGTTCAGAGAGGGAGGTTAGTGAATTTATAGATGAATGAATGGTGGGCAGATCCAAAGGCTGTGTTTCTCCCCCTGTGCAGGAAAGGTGTCTTTTTTGGTCTTACTGCTGACGCTGTTTCCTCTTAAGGACCTCACAGGTCCTGCCTGGGTGTGAGGTGCGCTGTGCCTGGCTGAGGAGGAGGCAGAGACTAGCAGCCTCTGGTGGTACAGCCCTCCGAGCAGGGGAAGAGGGAAGCTGCTACTCCCTCACAATTGCCGTCTTTGGGCCCAGAAGCAGAGGAGAGCTGGGTGGAGATGTGGAGATGGTGCCCCGGGAGGGAAGGGCAGGGACCAGGCGCAGCAGGGACAGCTAAAGGCCGGGCAGCCATGGCTCCCACATCACACTAGCTCAGAGCTGCCATCGCGCCGTTGGGCCGGGAAAAGTCATCTTGAGCTCTGCTGCCTGCAGCTCTCAGGCCTGAGACCTCTGGGCAGATCTGATTTCCAAGCTCCCGTCTGGAGACCCGTCCTCAGGGACGGTAGTTCACCTCTCCATACTTCTTTGTGGGCCAAGGACTCACCTATATCCCCCTTGTTTTGTGTGACATGTGGGCCATAGAAATCTTATGGTTCAGGCAGCAGGGGAACCACAGAGCTCACCCTCACCTTGGCCAGGTGACGGAGAAGCTCTGTTCTGTGGGGGATTGGGGAGGGTGGCGCGTGGAGTGTGTAGGAGCCTTGGGGTTGAGTCTGTGGCAGCGGCCTGGATATGGGGAAGCTGCTTGTGTCCCAGGAAGTTTCTGAGGAGGACCACGGGAAGGAGCAGGCGGATGAAGCATCTCGAGGTAGGAGAGCCACACATGCATGCATTCCCTGACTTCCCTCAAGCCCTTCCGGGGAGATGGGCACCCTCAGGATGAGCCGACCCACAGATGTGCTGTGTTCTTCTGCGGCTCCTGCTTTGCTGTAAGTGCAGGTGAACTCTCTGACACTTTCTTTGATACATACATACAGCAGTCTGTAATTATACAAATAAAATATACATTATCCATTGAATTAGTCTATAGGCTGCTTGGTCAATATGCAGCCCTCCCTGTCTGGACTCAGGAGTCCCGCTTCTCTTCCTGTTGGCCTTTCCCACCCGATGGCGCCCGGCAGAGGTGGTTCTACAGGGCTTCGGTGTCCACGCTGATTCCTCGGTGTACCACATACTGCGGGTGACGGTCCCTCCTGGAGGGCTGCCTCTGGGCAGATTTCCTTGTTCTTAAGTGAGAGGATGTTGCAATTGGGAACTTTTAAATTCCTCCAAGTCTCCCTGCTGAAGGCTGAGGGCTCTGCTGAGGAGTGGGGCATGCTCTGGATATGGACCTCGGGAGAGCAAGTGTGATGGCCAGGGATGTGCCTACGAGGGGACGTGGGGACCTCACTCTCCCTTCTTAAGGATCTCAGATTTCTTGATGGCCAGGGTGAGCTGTGTCCCACATCACAAGGACCTGTCCCAAAGGCGAGAGACCATAAAATAAAACGAAGTACCTCTGAGTGGGCTGGTGGTTCCAGGAAGCTTATCACAGCCGTGGAGAGCAAATGCACACGACACACACCTCTTCTTTTGTGAACGTCCTCAGGGCTGTGTGCGACGTGCAGCTGCACTAGCTGGTCCTCAGTATGGGAGAACCGGCCTGAGGATGCAGCAGACGACAGGTGACTCCTGGGGACTGGCTTCTGGGGGGTGTCCAGAGGCCCACCTGAGTCGCTCCCAAGAAGAGTGTCCTAAGGAAGTTCGGGGTTTGTCGGATGAGTTCGGGACGAGCGTTGCGGGAAACCACTCCCCAGCTCCTCGGAGGGGTCGGTGCGCCCAGAGGGGCTCAGTTTCTCTCCTGAGTTTCTGTCTCTCCGCCGCGTCTGGAGCTCTTGAGCGGGGTGACCCGTGCCTGTGCTCCAGGGGCTCAGGCCGCCGCTGCCTTCTTCAGTGACGCGATTGAACCTAATAACGTGCTGACTCACGGCGGAGGAGATAAAAGATGACTCATCAAACACGCCTTCCCGCTCCATCTTCTCTCGTAATGAATCCTCTGCTGTGCTGCGTCTGGTGTCTAGGGACACTAGGGGGAAAGTGTTCCTGTGCACAAACATGTTACTTCCCTTCAAATCTAAGAGATAAAAAATACATTCTCTAAACCACGGAAACATGATGTTTCACTCGTAACGTTTACAACCACACATCCTGTTCTCAGCTCAGTGTCTACCTTGCATTTGCATGAGATCTTTGATTCTGAGAAGAGAGCAGACAGTCGAGCCGGGCCAAGGATTTTTATCACTCTTGTTTTTACTGTCTAGTGCCAGTGGCTGTTGAAGTAAAGTGGAAGAAAGAAAACCTCTACTTTTTGTCCCATTAGCTCCCTTAAAAATGAAATACAGTACTTGTTTACATTAAACGGTACAGTGGATTTTCTTTTATGAATTATGAAATTTAGTGAGATGAAATTATTATAATGTGATCACTTGATACATGTTAATACACTTTAATTCTGACATATTTATTCATAGCTACCTTAAATTTTAATATTTATTTAGGAATTTGGTTATGCACACAGTGCTAGTTACTTTAGGAGAATGTAATAAAGCAACTGAATTGAATCCGAAGTCGGTATTTGAAGAACAAACACAGAAATAGATTTTTTTGATTTTCTGAAAATTATATTAAGGATGCACTTTTTCTTCATATTATTTCTGTGTGTGAATGCAATGAATTTTTCTGACTTTTTAATGTTTGAAACAGCATTTACTTCTAGAGCAAAAACAACATCTTATTTAATAAGAAATGTATATTTTCACCCACAGTTTATTAGTAACGCTACTCACTTTAAGAAATGTACTAAACATGGGCCGGGGATATAGCTCAGTGGTTCCGGCGCCTGTCTTCCAAGCGCAGGGACCCGGGTTCGATCCCCGGTCACCACATAACAATACTGGGTGTGGAGACTCAACCCAGCGGCAACCAGTACCACATACCAGTGCCGGGCGTGGTGGCTCACGCCTGTAATCCCAGCACTTGGGAGGCAGAGGCAGGAGGATTGTGATGTGAGTTTGAGGCCGAGCTCAGGGCCAGCCTGAACCACGGGGCGAGACCCTGTCTCAAAAAAACCTTAAAAAAAAAAAAAAAGAAATGTACTAACACATGAACAGAAAAGGCATTGTCCACATATCTGTGTGGAATTCCTCTGAAGTTGGGCTCTTGGCTGTCTGGAGTTCGAGTCCTACCACCTCAGCTGGGCTCCATATGGCTCCTCATCTGGGACCAGCTCCACCTCGATCCCAAATACTGTGCTTCCTGCATAATATTTAGGTCTTGGAAGGTGCATCAGTCTGTGGGCCTGACTGGGGTCTTGTTGGAAGCACAATTTGTCTTTTGAAGAGGAGAACAGCATCTCGGAAGGGCCACACTGTTAGTTCACCTGCTCCTGGGACAGGCACAGAGGGACATTTGCTGCCTGTCTCCTTCCTAACTCGGACCAGAGGCAGCAAGGCCACCCCAATGGCTCTGCACACCATCATCCTGACTTTGCAGAGGCGAAGACTAAAGCTCTGAGACAGGAACAGGGCGAGAGATCAGCACGCTGACAGTGACAGAGGAGAGGCTGTATTCCAGCGTGTTGGGCCGTCCTTTGCAGGGCCCGACAGCGGATCCAAGCAATCTGCCTCCTTCCAACCCACATCTCAATTTGTATTCAACCCAGGAATTGTCCAAATGCCAATCGCAAACTGACCTTTCAAAGCATTAAAGCAACTTAATTATTTTCAAAATTAATTTGGTGGTCTGGAGCCAGCTCACCGCTGAACCCTGATGCTGCATGGAGTGTAATTCATGTGCATTGGGTTTGTGCTAAGAGAAAATTGCTATTTCGAGGAGAGGAAGGCTTCCCTTAAACCGTGCCTATGGATTCCTTCCCGTTCTGTTATTATCTCCTTCCCATCTTTGCTTTGCAGAGAGCACCATTTAAACTGTGAATAGTGGAAACTATGAAAATAATTTCAGGAAATGCGAGACAGTCTGAGTTGAAAGCTCTGAATTATGTTGGAGTTTCTAGTGGTCTGAAATCTCATTTTTGAAGTCAATAAATTAAACCAGAGCGTCTAGAATACAAAGGGCAGAGGAGGAGCACAGTGGTCTCTACTCCAGGTCCTCCGTGAACTGTCACATGATTAGCTGACAAGCCTGGAGCGTTGCAGATGCAGAGCCTCCTCCAGAAACGGAGCGGCTTCTGCACGTGTAACTCTGAGTACGAGCAGCCAGGTGCAGGATGAACATGCTGTCCGCAGAGGAGGTGTGACTTGCCCGAGTCACGGGTGACAGGAAAGCTGCTGTCAGCCTGTGCTCTCTTCCATGCCATGCAGG
Organism: Petromus typicus; assembly: GCA_004026965.1. NCBI lineage: Eukaryota > Metazoa > Chordata > Mammalia > Rodentia > Petromuridae > Petromus > Petromus typicus. The sequence continues at coordinate 115,015 of PVIR01001516.1, read as the reverse complement.
AAGACAGGGGACCCATGTCTAGCTGTCCCACTAGTCTAGTCCCAGCGGTGACTGAGTGTGTTAGGAAGCTGTGGCCTACCGGCTTGTTCCCAGGCAGGTCAGAGCCCAGCTTATGTGGGTCCTGCTTGTGCGAAGTTGGTGCTTCTCAGGCCAGGGGGCCACGAGGCTCTGCTCCTCCTCACTGTTCCTCTCCAGGCTCCTGTCCAGGGTGGGTTTAGTGGCAGAGTCAGCTCCCTCCTGCAGGCCTGGCTGGGTGTGGGTCAGGCAGCTCTGCACAGGGCAGCTTTAGCCATGGCAGTGGCTGGCAGGAAAGGTGAGCTGGGCTATGAAACATCTGCGCTTTGCCCACATGCCACCTGCCCACAGCCCACTAGTGGGTGTGAGTAGCGGCTGAGGGTAACAGTGGAGGAACGAGACCTCTGTGGGGGGTGCAGCTCCAAGGACAGTTCCTGGTCTGTCCCCCATCCAGGGCTGAGGACTCTAGATTGCCAGTGTCTCTAAAGCCTACACAGGCTGTAGACTGCAGCAACACCGCATTCAACTTATTCCTCCATCTTTCCTCTTCCTTTCTGTTCTCCTGTGTAATCCTGTGTCATCTCTTTATGCGGAGCCTTGCTGCGATAACTATTTTTAGCATAACCGTGGCCCAGCTAACTCCAGGTTTGGCCTTGGCAGGGGCTCTGTGGCTGGGTGTCTGCTAACAGCAGATTTCGCTCTGCTCCCGCCCCTCGTAGTCTGTTCAGTGTTCTTTTGGAGTTTGGTGAAATTACTTTTAATTATCTCAGCTGCTTCTTTTAGTAAGTAGCTCTGAGCAGTTTCCAAGGGAAGCTCGCTCTAATCTCGCCATGTGCTCCCGCTGGCTCTTGGGCACATGTTGGAGGGCACACCGGGGCGGCAGCACTGCTAGAGCCCAAGGCGCCGAGGCTCGGAGCAGCTCGGGGGCGGTGCCCCGCCGTTCCGGGAGCCGAAGCTTCCATGGCTGGGACCATCACGCTACTGAACCTGCTCTGTCCTCCGCCCCTGGTGTCCACTGTGCTGTGGTGTGAGAGGAAACGCCAGTGTCTTGGGCAGGGGCATCTGACTAGTTTCCTTTTCTATTTTGGAGCCTTTTTAAATTTTGTGTTGTTTGGAGATACAGCCATACCAGGGAAGAGATTGTCAAATCAAATTATGGAAAAAGATAAGAAGCACAAAACCAAGAAGCAGGGGTCAGGTTGTGGATCAGGAACACAGGCGTCAGCTCCCTGGCATCTGCAAGACCCTCAGATCTCACCTACCGGGTGCCCAGCACCACACTCGTGATTCAAGTTTCCATATCATCTGCCAAGATGAGAATGGTGTGTAAGAGAAGAGACCAGGGGTGGGGTTATCTTCCCTTTAGTGCAAATGTTTTATTCGGAAACGCAGTCCATCTGCTTTGTGCAGCATCTACCCTCCCGCTCGGGTTAAAAACGTCAGTGTGTATTAGCTCCCATCTTGGTTCCCCCTTCGGTGCAGACAGTGAGGACACCTCCCTGTTGGAGGTGCCCTCAGCATCTCCTCCTGACCGTCATGTGCTTCGGATGCAGAAACTCGCCCTGTCTCTCTCTGTCCATTCTTGTCTCTCTCTCTTCCTCCACATCTGCTTCCAAATATACTTCTCTCCCTTGTTAAAACCTAAAGAATAAGCAAAAAAAAACCAAACCAAAACAAAAAAAAATTTAAAAACTAGAAGTAACAATTACTGTAAGCTATGCACCAGAGTATCGGGTTGTGATAATTTCCTGAGGCTTGAAGGGTGAATGAGAGGGTCTCGTCTTCCCTAAGTCTGCATCGTGATACCCAGTATTCTAGACACAGGGTGCATGAGACAGCCTTCCCAGAGAAGGTGGCAGTCATTAGGCTGCTCTGGAGTATCTGGTGTCCCTGCTGTGCACAGTCTTATGAAGCCATCCTTTCCTTGGTGACAGTTTAAGCCCAGGGGCCGTGTGAGCGAGTGCTCTGTGTCACGGGACTGCTCCGGGCTGCTTCTCCAACTTCCTTTTAGGGCCCAGGTATCTCTAAGTGTACACTCAGCATCAAGGTGTAGGATCAGTTCCCATCATGACTTCACCACCAGGTTCACATTTTTAGCTCCCTGTCTTTGTCTGTCTGTCTGTCTGCTCCTTGCTCTTCCTGTTTCATCTTGTACTTATCTGTTTTTCCCTTGGCTCTTAGTGATTTTGTCCTTTTCCATTTTTCATCAGTCCTACCCTGCTCCTGTCTGTCTTTCACTGTCAGTCTCATCATCTGGCATGGAACCAGAGAGACCTAGAAAAGTAAAAGCAATTCTGGATGACGCAGCAAGGCAGGGAGCTTCACAACCCCTGACCTGAAATTATACTGCAGGTCTGCTGTGGTAAAGGCAGCTTGGTCCTGACAAACCCAGACTGGAGGATCAGTGGAGTGGAATAGAAGATGTAGAAACAACCCAAAGACACTCAGCCACCTCATCTTTGACAAAGGAGCCAAACACTTTCACTAGAAGAAAGATGGACTCTTTAATAAAAGGGGCTGGAAAATCCAGCTTTCCTCATCCGAGCTCCTGACCCTGAAGGATAAACGCATGCCTCTCATGGCATCGTCAGAGGGCTCTGAGCTGGGCTCTCACTCCACCACTCACCACCTAGACACGTCTATTTATCAAGTCTGAGTTTGCCCACCTGCAGTGGCCTTCAGCCCAGGCTCTGCATGTCTCCAGGTGGCCTCGCACACCCCCGCTGGTCTGGGTCCCGACTGCAGCCTCTCTTCTCACTGATGCCCAGACGTGTCCTAGGCTCCTCAGGCACAATGTTCCCAGGGGCTCTGGGCAGTGTGGGGCCCTCAGTGTCTGCACCTGAGGCCTCGCTCGGAGATGGTCATTCCTGCTGGTCTTGAACCTTCACTGACCAAAGCAAATCAGTTTCTATTATATTTTGTCTCCATAATTCACATCATGTCTCGTATTTCTGTTAATATGTCCCTTAGGGAGGCCTTTCCAAAAGGACAGAATGTGTAAAAGTTTGGTTAACGTGTGGTGCTCTGCTGACTTCTGATTTTGTTCTCTACACCATGTTCCGCTGCGGTTTACAGGGAAATGAACAGTGTGTCCCCATGGCTTACAAGGAGGACATGTTCCAAACAAACCTCAGCAGGTTTTCAGATCTCCCTCTTCACAGTGGCAGGAGGACACTGGAAAGATGGCCTCCTGCTCCAGCTGCGCCTGGCCCAAGTATTTCCCAGCCACGCTGCTGGGCCCTGCCTCTCACCAGTGCTTTGCTTGCCCTTCTCTTCAGGCCTCGATGTTCTCCAGCCAGAATCCCAGAGAATATGATCCATTTCCTTCCAGATGTCCCAGTCCAGCACTACGGAAATTCACACGAGCCCGAGGCATGTCCTACACATCAGGCTTTCTTTGTGTTGGTTTTCTTTTCACTGGACCGAGTTTTCAATATCATTGCATGAGTGCCCTGGCTTCCATCCCCCCGTGGCTCTTTCAAACCACTGTGTTGTCTGGGCGGATTTGCTCCTGGTTCTAATTTGATATCATCATCAGCACCTGACTTCTGGCCTCAGGAGAGGCACGCAGGTCAGACGCCTCACACGTTCCTTCCCAGAAGCCTCCTCTCCACTCTGTTCCCAGAACCTGTGTGCCCTGAACAGCCCTCCCTGAGCTGCACAGGACGAGGCCGGGAAGGCCTTCTCAATCTTCAGAAGAGCCAAGGCCGGAGTCAGGGGCAGCAGGCCGGGCTGGGGACGCAAAGCGAGGACGAGGCACTGAGGGGCTGAGGAAGGGCGAGCAGGAGTAGAGCACACGGTGCCAGAGCGGGCTCTACAGGGACGTTTCCAGGACAGTGTGTCATGGGAGAGAGACAGAGCCATGTGGACCAGGGAACAAATGTGAAGCGCAGGTCTCTCCACAACTTATTTAATCATTTGTCCACCTCGCAGAGGACTTATTTGCTAAGTAAATACTTCACTTCTGAAACACTTTCCAGTGAACTCTGGTGCTCTGGTACCAGACACGGCCGGCCCTCGAGGGCTGGAGAAATCTGTCTTCCCTCTGCTTCCTGCTTCCTGACTGCAGCCTCCTGCCTGAGTCTCAGGACTTCGCAGATGTCCAGACCTAACCTGGCAAGTATTCATCTAGCAGCCACAGAGCAAGCAACTAAGGTACTCAGGGTATCTGTTCCATTAGTCACTGCCAAGCATGCAGAACTCCAGATTGGGACAAATAGAACTGGTTGATTCAGTGTAATTTGGAGTGTAATTCTGAGTTCAAGCAACTTTTAAAATCAAGCCTCTGAGATGATTGCAAGAGTCATCAGCTATTTCAAAAACAGAGGAAGGCAAAGGGGCATGGATTCCTGTGTGCCCCTGTTTCCTACTGTCTGTGGACATGTCTCCCCAGCGTTTCTCATGGAAAGTGGTACTTTAAAGGATCTGGCCCATCCACATGACCCAGAAAGGTTCTCCGTGAAGCCAAGCTCGAGAGTCAGATTTCCTGTTCTTCATCTGGACACGAATGGCATACAATGTTCAGTGAGATAGTTCTGTCCATTACTGCACCTAACTCGTTCCCCCTTGTGCTAGTGTAGCATTTCATCATAAAAATGCACCTTTATATATTTACTCTTTTTTCTGACAAAGGGCATATAGGTTATTTCCAGATTTAGGTTGTTATGAAGAAAATATATCTTTATATGGATTTTTGTTTGGATGTGTGTTTGAATTTCATAGGAGTAAATACATGAGGATGGAGTTACTGGATCATAGATAGTGATCTAGTTTTATAAGAAAAATAAGCACTCACCAGTTTTCTACCCATGTCTGCGTGATTTTATGCCCCACCAACGGAGGTGTAGTCTTTCAGATAGTCCACGTCCTTACTTGTATGAGCCATTTTTGCTTTTTCTAAAGCCATATGAGTAGGGATAAAATAATTGTGAACTGTGCTCTTCATTTTCTTTTCCCTAATGAACAATGATGATGCCATAGAGTGCCTGTCTCCTTAATATCACGGGCATGTCCACCTTCCAGAAGCATCTGTCCACGGCTCCTGCTCCTCCAGTCACTTCTTTCCTGCTACGTGATCACCCCGTACATGGGCTTCACATGTGGTGTTTGCCGTGCACATGTGTCGCACACGTTATGTCCCAGACGGTGGTCTCCCTGACCATTGTCTCATTGGCTGCTCTTGGTGAGCATGAGCTTTAAATACTTAAGGCTTGTCTTTGACCACTCCCATTTTTATTTCAAGCCTGATGCATCCTATAGTCTATTTTGAAATCTGTCTGCCATTCTAAGATTTTACAGATCTTGCACTGTGTGACTTACAAGCTTGAAAGTTTACATTTTACAGTGAGGCTAATGATGATCCTGGATTTAATCTCAGGCATAACGTGAAGAATCAGTGGGATTTGGCCTTTTAGTGTAGATTTCCAGATTTCCAGGAACACACACTCAACACTCTTTTCTTTTCCCATTATACACTGTTTCTATATTCTTTCTTCTTCCTGTTTTTAATCTTGCTAAGTTTGCCAATTTTATAAATCTCTTAAAATTTACAATGCTTCATTTTGCTGGTTTATCATTTATCTATTGGCTATTTAATTTTCTCAGGTATTTATCTTTTCCCTTCTTAGACTTTATCTGCTTATTTTTTTCAGTTTTTTTAAGCAAAAAATTGGCGATTTTTACATTTTGAACTGTTGTTGTTGTCTAATAAAACATACAAAGCTGTGAATATACCTCTTAGCACTGCTAATGGTGATGTTAATCACTGCTAATTTTGCTGTTCTATTCTGTTATGAGCTCAGAATATCTCTTGCTGTCCTGCTACTTCTTTAATCTGTAAATTGAGTTTCAAATGCACCACTGATATTGATATATTGAGATGAACTGTGCCCTTCCCACACTCAAATATAGGTGTCCTTCGATGCAGATCGTGGGAGGTGTCTGTCTGGAGTCAGGGTCTAGAGGAGGTGGGTGTGATGGGGTGACTTTCTGAGGGAGGCCTCTGGTACAGCATGCTGAGATCCCCACACTGACCAGAGCCCCTGGGAATATTGCACCTGAGGAGCCCGGGAAGCATCTGGACATCAGTGAGAAGAGAGGCTGCCGTCAGGACCCAGACCAGCGGGGCTGTGCAAGGCCACCTGGAGACAAGCAGAACCCGGGCTGAGGACCACTGCAGGTGGACAAAGCTCAGACTTGATAAATAGGCTTGTCTGTGAGGTGACAGGTGGCCTGTGACCTCAGCTCAGGGCCCTCTGGTGAGGCTGTTAGGTGCGTATGGCTTTGTCCTTCAAGACTGGGAGCTTGGACAGGGGAGCTTCCTGACACAGTTATAGTCAAACTTCATTTACTCTTCAGTTTTATAGAATATTTTTGAATTTATTTGTCCTATGTTTCTTTCTTTCTTTCTTTTTTTTTTTTTTTTTTTGAGACAGGGTCTGGCTTGTGTAGTTCAGGCTGGCCTTGAACTCAGCCTGCAACTCACATCACAGCAGTCCTCCTGCCTCTGCCTCCCAAGTGCTGGGATTATAGGTGTGAGCCACCACGCCTGGCACTGTGGTGTGTGATGCTGATTGCTGCTGAGTGTGAGTCTCCACGCCCGGTATGGTATCTGGTTACCAGGGATCAAACCCAGGCTCTTGCCCTTGCAAGACAGGCACCAGAACCACTGAACCCCCAGCCCTGTCCTACTGTTTCATGTGCATTTGGGAACAAAATACAGTCTCCTTTATCAGGACATAAAAGATGTACATTCATAAATCTACTGGAGCAAGTGCATCGTTTGAACCTCTACGGAGCTGCTTAGTTTTCACTCTTTTGACCCTCCTGCACTGAGAGTGGACGTTAATGTCCTGAAGTGTGTGTTTGTTCATTTGCTTCTTACTGTATTTGCTGTTTTTTGATTATAGTTTCTATATTATTCAGTGCATAGATATTTGCTAACTTTTTATATTTATCCATTGTGAATTGGCATCTTTTGAATATTGTATTCATTAACTGTGATCAATTCAAGCTTTTTACTATGATTGCATTTTTATTTCTATATTTTTGCAGTACATAATGGTTATAATTAGTGTAGAGAAATGGGTACAGGTATACAGTACCTCTTAGTTCCCTTTTCTTTTCTTTTCTTTGCATTTGTATTCCTTACACTTCCAATTCCTGGTCCCCTTCCCATTTGTAAAAACCTTATTTTCATCATTTTCTTTTTAATTCTTTTTTATTTCTGTCCCCTCTCCCTGCATTTCTCATTCTTCCATGCATTTGAGAAACTTTTCCCTTCTTCTGTTTTGGTTAATACCAATATCTCATGTATTTTCTCATATATAAGAAGCCATGCCATATTCAGGTTTGTGTGTCTGATGCTTCACTTAACACTGTGGTCTCACGTCACACAGTCATTATGTATGTTTTCCTTGTGAATTTAAAATCACTCTTTGATTTTAGCTTTGTAAAACTGCTTTGTTATTGCATGCATCTTTTCTCTACAAAACATTTTGTATAAATGCTAATCTTTTATTGATTATTGACATTTTTCCATTTACAGTTATTTGGGGATCATAATTTTTGATATTTGCTATATAGAAGCATTTATCAATTACAAAGAATTTTCAAGCGAGTAAAATCTTCCAAATACTTTCTATGAAGCCAAGATAAATGATACCAACACTCATCAAAACTTTGTCCCTTGCACTGCCAAAGAAAGTAAACTCTAGGCCAGTATCTTTGTAGAATACAAAAACCAAAAGAAGGAATAGCTAAAATAAGATGTTTGAAACAGAGTCCAACAGTATATTATAAGAAATACATACTTGTTCCAAGTAGTACCTATTCTAGTAATGCAAGAGCGATGGTTCATGATTAAAATTTTCATTAATATTCATTGTATTAGCGACAGTCACCAAAAACATATTGTCATTGCCACAGACATTTTTTTCTCTCAATAGTGGGTTTCAAATGCAGGTGAGCACTATGATGGCACTGTCTCTTGAGCCCTTTTTATTTTTTGAGACAAGGTCCCACTAAGTTCCCCAGGTTGGCTCTGAATGTGTGATCTTGCTATTTTAGCCTCTTGAGTAACCCATGCCACAGGTGGGCACCACTGTGCCTGACATTTCCATAGATTCTCAAAGATAATTGTAAAATTCTCTGTTCAAATTTATAAAATTTAATAAATTAGAGATGGAGAGAGACTTTTTAGTATAATAAAAGCGATTGGTCTCAGTTAAGGAGTAAATATGGATTCCCTTTCCATATGGAGGGTTGGTTTCAAGACTCTCAGATATAAGTTTTGTGTTTGCTGCACAGTCATTAGATTTATGGTGGCTTTTCTCTGTGTGCGCTTATTCCTTAGTCTCACCTCTTCTTGCACTGAGAAGTAATGTCTTCCTTCCAGTGGACACACTGGTAACAAGACTTCAAGACCCGCCTTTCACTTTACTTCCTGTTGTGGCCCTGTGCCGAGTGCTGCGTTGAGCTCAGTGGTATTGTGCTGTAAGGTAGCCAGTCTTCGGTGAGGCGGGTGTGCTTTTCTCCCCTCTGTGTTCCCTGTTCTCCCCATCAGCCCTGCTTGCACTTGGCCTTAGTGCCCTGTCCAGGGCTCATCTGCACTGTTCAGCCAGACGAAGGTAATCCTTGGGTAGGGTCCACAGCAAGAGGTCTGGAGTGCAGTGTTTCCTGGGTTCTTACATTTTTCAAACATTTTTCTGTACTTGCAGGATAACTTGGCTAAATTTAATATTTGAATCTTTTATTGAATCTCTTTAATACATTGCTTTCCTTGTGTCTTCCGTCTATGTTGCTTTCAATAAGGCCAACGTCAACCTGATTTCATTTTCTTCGTAGGTGACTTAGTTATTTTATCTGGAAGCTTAGAAAATGTTTTTTGACTTTCAAGTCAAATAGACATATTTAGGGTATGCCCAGGAATTGGTCAATTTTCTAAGTACCTACTGTTTTTCAATATTTATATTCATGTATTATTTAATTTTTGGAAAGTTTTATTGGATTAAAATTTAAACACTTAGTTTTTGCTCACTTATAATTATGTGATGTCTTCTTTACTTGTCTTATGTCTTCTTACTCTTTAATCTTTTATATATCTTTCTTTAACGTTTGTTTCTCATTTCGTAGTTCTTTCTCCTTGTGACTTGTAACTTATTTCAAAGATGCTATGCTCTCCCTCCAGACTTTTAGAGCTGATGTATCACTCAATTCATAGCATGCAATTCTAGGCATTTGCATTTCTTATCAAAAATATTATTTTTTTATATCAGTAAGTAAATGCTTAAATATACATGATTAAAACTAGGGTGATTTATTTGTTAATGTTTCCCCTTGCTTCTCTTTATAATTTTAGGCAGGCTTTTCATCTGCTTCAGCTTCTTTTAGGATTTTTGTAGAGATTTTTCCAGGAGTTATTATTCATGATTTGAAATATTTTGTAATTTCTCATTAGGGAGCAGTTACGAGCAGATATTATAAAAGACGTTCTCCTGGCCCAAGACCTTCTCTCACTTCGTCGAGGAGATGTTACCTGTCCTGTGTGCAGTGTTGTTCTCTGATTTTATCATCCGTTTGTGTTTGGAAGGGTCCTTTTGCCTGCTGCTTCCTTCTCCACGGTGACCAGGGACTCGGGCCACTTCCCCTTTTAAGTCCCTTTGCTGCCACGTGGCAGTCTTGCCTGTCTGATCTGCCGTACTTCAGCCTGTCTGTCCCCAGCACTCTGCCCTCTTCACATGCAGCAGGACTTGGGACATGCTGAATGTCACTAAGGAAAGGGTGGCTGAGAGCCATGATCAGGAAACAAGAAAAGCATGCAGACAGCAAAGCGTAGACAAGAGGGCCACTGCGGTCCGCTGCCACAAGGGAACTCAAGGAGAGTAGTACAAACAGAACTGCTTAAATACCCCGAGATGCTCAGTCACCACCCACATGGCAGATAGTCTTTAAAAGAAATGGACTATATTGCTACAGAGCAATAATAGCATTATTTCAAAGCTATTGACATACAATCCCAACTTAGCTGTGTGACTAAAAGAGACCATTGAGACTACCAGGGAGGGTGAAAAGAGAAGCTTATATGCCGGGTAATAAAGATGAAGCCATAAAGCAAACAAGGAGTCCTGGTGGGGAGAGAGAAGTAGAAACTGCACATTCCTAGAGTCCAAATGAAGGAACATTGAACTGTCTAAGGGAGAAGGATAGGCACCATATCTGTAGGTAAGGGTCAAATTCTGACTTAATGCTCAAAAGAAAAGAGAGCCTTCCAGTTTAAACATGTGTATTTGTCTCTGTTTTCACAGTGATGCTGCATAACAAATTTTCCCCAGTGTCAGTGGCATATGAATTCACACTCATGAATCTGAAGATTCTCTGAAGTGAGGCTGATCAAAGCTGAGCATATGAACACGGCTTTGCTTTGGGTTTTGCTTCGACTAGACATGGCTGCTCATTGGAAATTGAGTTTTCTTCTGTCATTTTCCTCATGAACTGAGGCTGAAGAGATGACTGTGACCTGTGATTGTCCCTGCCCACATCCTTGCAGGGCACAGAGCATGCACAGGCTTGAAGGTTAACATGTGAGGGACCAGCAGAGAGTCCTGCTCCCCACATTCCCTGCACACAGCCAGTCCTATGACAGAGATAGTCAAAGGCAGGAAAGGTACTCCATCTCCCCTGGGATTAATTACATAGATTCCTGGCAAAGAGTGCACAGGAAAATCTTCTACAACATGCAAATTCAATGTTTATACTGTATGCCCTTGGGAATTATAAGAAGTACCTTGGAGAACAAATGAAAAACTATCTAAAAATGAATTTCACTTTCCACGCAACCGGAGGCAGCTACTATCATAGCCCACTTCTAGGTGACAACGTGTCTGAAGCTCTGGGATCTACAACGTGTCTGAAGCTCTGGAGGGAATAAATAATGTGATGCAGAAGGGTGCTGGTGCAAAGGGAGAATCGAGTGGCTGCAGGTCTCTGAGAGCCAGTTATGTTCTTCTTCTAAAACGCTCTGTGGAGGAGAACAGCTCTTCTTCCAGTGGTGAGACAAGGGCGACAGCTCCCAATGGCAGATGGCCTGCTTGTTGTTGGAGGTTCTGTGGACAGAGAAATGGTGACAAACTAGATAAATAATGATGGATATTCTGTGAATTCCACAGACCCATGCACCTTCCTTGTCTTTTGGTTGAGTAGAAGTAAATGCCTGAGAAAGTCACACAGAAAACCAGATCGGAGAGAAAATCACAGGCAGCGCAACAGTGAGCCCCGAGCCCTCTGCAGGCGTCTCCCGCCAGCGCTCCATCCGGAGAAACCCTTCCTCCAGTGTCCATCAGTAGAAGGGCTCTTGCAGGACTTGCAGGATACTATGGCATCAGACATGATTCTAGCTCCCCTGTGGGTGCAGAGCAGGAGGTTGTGAAGCTGGCTGCCACAGTGGCGAGGGACCAGTCTCAAGGATGGGAGGTGTGCTATGTGGCTTCTGGTGGCGACTTCCAAGAAGACTTAGTCCTCTCTCAGGCCAGTGGGCTGCTTTGAGATACACTGAGCTGACTCCTCTAAAGAAATGAAGCAAACAAATGAGGTAGGAAGCAACTGTAGCAATTCCTAACAATGTTACAAATAACTTATAAAACACACAACTGGAATGGTGGGGGAGATGCAAATAGAAAGAAAGCTTCAGAGGCCAGATCTCAGGAGAAAGTGAAAGAAACAAGAGAGAAATCGAAGCACTAAAGATGTTTCCTGGAGAATTGGGGGGAGGGGTAGAAACTACTGAAAAGGTAAAAGATGAAGGGAACTAACTGTAGGATAAGATTCTTATTCTGTAGAAAAATATATCATCTATCCATTCACAAAGAAAGAAACGCACAGAATCCAAATGATACAATCTGATTTGTTTTAATTAATAAAAAGAAAGCTCAGATTAGCTAGATGACAAAGGCAATCCAAAATATAGAAACAAATGAAGAAAGATAAAAATTTGTGAGGCTGTAGAAGTTTAATTCACTCCATCAGGATGAAAATACACATATGTGTGTGTAACACACGATCAGCGCGCTGTCCCTCCATAGGTACCACTTTAGGTGTCTTTCACAGAGCAATTTTAAGTTACAAAAGCCTGGTTTCCCTAATATGAGAGACTCAAACATACATAATTTAAAGACCAAAATAAAAGCCATGTTCAAAACTGTGTAAACTCTAGGAGATGAGAGAGCGCAGTTTGGGAGGCAGAAAGGATCCAACCAGGCAAGATCTGCCCAAGATATTGCTGACACATATGAATAAAAGTCTTATTTAAAACACACACACACACACACACACACACACACAGAAATGGTAGTAGACAAGTTAATACCAGCAAAATTCAAAGAGGAGGTAAATGGATGGATACCTAGACAATCAAATAACTTAGATGACATAATCTCATAACATGCTCATATTTAGTTACAAACTGTTAACAAAGGCAAAGAAAATGCTCTGGCCCTTGTGCAGCCCCAGCTCCCTTCTAATTCAGAAAGAGGCATCTCTGCTTCCAGAGCTGTCTGGTCCACAGCGCTGGCCACGAGGGCAAGGGCTCTCCCGACTCCGTGCGTGTGTGGAGCGCTCTGTCCCTTACCGGGTTTCACTGAGGCTCTCCCCATCCACCACACGATGTGATGGGAGTTATTATATAATTACCGGCTGGATTTGTCAGTGAGTATAGATTTATTCACAGCTTGCACTTCTTGAGTCAGCATTCCTATAACTTAATTTTTCTGATACCCAATAGAAAGGAGTCACCATTGTATTATTCTACAAAGTCCACGCTGGCATTTTCTTGGCAGCATCATCAATTTAACTGTACTAGGAACAGAATTTTTTTTTTTTAAATCAATACCAGAAGGACTCTGCTATGCAGAAGGGCCATAATCAGATCTTCTGGAAAGGTCTAGTTATATATACCTTTAAGTGTTCTAAGTTTGTGGCCAGGATTATTGTTTAATCCCTGCTACAGTTTTCCAATCACAAAACAATCTGCCATTTATATGGAGTAATATTTTGTTATATTTTAACGACTAGTCCTTCTGTAGTCTTTGAACAATCTGTTCCCTTCACTCTGCACGTTATGGGGACAACCGGGAGCCCATCTGCTGGACGTTTACTTTTTGTAAAGCCTCTTTACTGTGAGGCTTTGGACACAGCTCTGCAGGTGGCTGTGTGGGCGTCGGAGAGGGAAAGGTGCAGGCTAGGGCGACTCAGCCTGGGCAGTTGGTGGGCACCGAGACCCTGTGTGGACAGCCGATGCCCTAACTCAGCAGGGTGGCCCAGAGCTCAGGTGAGACTCCAGGAGGGGCTGCAGAGTTCCGGTGAGATCTGACTGTTCAGACAGCATTAAAGGCAAGTGCGGGAAGTAGTTGCCTGATCTTCTCTAGATTTTCAAGAGTCCTTTGAAATTTGCAAAGGAAAATGGTTCCCGTTTCTGTTAACTGAAAAGCGTTTCCCTGAAGCAATGGGTTCGTCAACCCAAATGGTGACATGATGTGAGCCGGAAGGAGCACTGATGAGTGGTACAGGGAGTTTGCTCCTCACCAAGTCTGCGGCAGGGACACTCGGGAGCCTGGGGGCAGAGCGCTGGTCCAGGAGGCCCCGGGGAGGACGGGTTCCCTGTCGTGCAGGGGGGCCTCAGCACTGCAGGCCTCAGGCATGAGGTGCCATCTTCAGAGTGTCCCCAGAACCATGGAACTAACTCTGAGCCGTGGGCAGGACCCACGGTAGGAGGAAGGTGAGGGCAGATTCCAGGAAGCAGAGCCGGAAGGGGAGCAGGCCTTGTTCCTGGGCCAGGACGGCCGTCGGGACATGTGGGGCTGGGTCACGCTCCTCACTTGCTTCCGGGCTAGATTTTGGGCACCACATCTGCACCTGAAACCCTTGTGAATAAAATTATTCATGTGGCTCAGTGGAGAGAACACATTTTAAAATGTTTTATCTGTAATAGTATATGATTAACAGCTAAAAATTGTATGTATTGAGTATGTGCAACGTGTGGTTTGATCCATCTGTACACTGAAGTGTCACGAGCACACTGAGTGGCACACACTCCCTCACAGATGTGAAACATTTATAATGCCAACATCGTCTTCTTTTTCGATATTTGACTGTGGCCTTGAACTAAACGCCTTTAATTTCACATATTCTCTATTAGCTTCCTGCTTACTTTTCTTTGGAAGATAAAATTAAAAGACTTCCAAGCTGGGCATGGTGACATGTCTGGCATCCCAGTTTCTCAGGAGGCTGAAGTGAGAGACCCCCAAGTTCAAGACTAAGCTGAGAACCTCAGAGAGCTTTGTCTTGAAATACATATAAACAAGCAAGGACAGGAAATGTACCTCTGTGGTGGCATGTGCCTAGTGTACGGTGCCCAGGGTTCAATTCACATGGTAACAAAAAACAAGCAAGAGAATTGTTGAAGCAAGAGGAAGGTTTTTAGAAAATTAGTTGAACTAAAAGAAAGTAAACACATTTCTATGCTAACCATGCTAGAAAATGCTTCAGTGATGGAAAATAAAATGTTCTCACTGTTTGTTATGATTAATGGAGCAAAGAAAGCAAGTCTGAATTCTCTTGATATCTTAGAAGGATTTCAGAAGAACAGTTCTTAATGCATAAACATAGGTAAGTAAATGCAGATTCTTGGAAGTAAAAAATGTTTTATCTTTTTCTTTATGAGAAGTCATGACTATTTCACAATTTCCTGTAACAAAAAGTTCAGAATAGCAAAAGAATAGCACCAAGGATGAATCCAGAGGTTCTGTTGTTCTGGGGAGCTCAGCTCCGCTAGTGAGGACTGAATTCACCCTGTACACTGTGGGGCAGAACTTCAGGTGCTTTGGGATAGATCTCTGTGGAAACCACTCCTACTCTCACCTGATCGCGGAGGGTCTGTGGGGCAGTGTCTGAATGTACAGGAAGCTCAGGACTGCTTCTTTCGTATACACTCCTCCAGAAATGAGTAACAGGTAAGTGTGAGCACTGGACTTTAAGGTATTTCCTTCCGGATGTTTCAGACTTCTCCCCTGAAGAGGACGTCTTCAGATGGCACTTCTCCCAGCAGCCTTCTCTCCCTCTTTGGTCCCCTGAAGGGCAATAGCAGGATGCTTAGACAGTATGGCTGCAGTCTTTGCAACGGGATTTGCTTTGAAAAAGAAGCCTTTGGTGATTCGATTGTTGTGTGAACGTCAGAGGTTCCGACACAATCCTAGATGGTGCAGCTCAAACAGGGGCCTGGCTGCTGGGTACAGTCAAGAGACAGAAAACACAGGATGTGGGAGACTGCTTCAGGGGCCAAACCCATGCTGTTTACAGGAAATGTTCTTGCGTTCCTGCGTGTACAGGAAATGTTACACAAAAATTAGACGGTAAATACATGAAGCAGTTATTTGGCCACTTTCCTGTTATGGGATGTAGCACCCAACATGCACAACTGGGAGGAGCTGGTTCACTGCATTCACGGTTCCTGAGGGTTCAGTTTGCATTTCGGGCTACAAGGTAGAAATATCATGGGGGAGGGCGCGACAGAGCAAAGCTGCTCGGGTTATGGCGGCCTTCAAGACGAGCAGGGAGCAGCACCACAGAACCAGACAATGCACAAGGACCAGACGCCGACCCTGGGACTCTGTGAGGCACGTCCGCCACGTGAATCCTGAAGTCCATCAGGCCCACTCTCCACCCTGCCTGCTGCACAGTGAAACAGTCGTTTCCTGTCCTCATCAGGTGTGGCGCTCTGCATGCTCTGTTTTCTACTGCATGCCCTGTTTTCACCTGACTGGCGATGTTGCGCTGTGTTCACATCTGGGTCCCCACAGGCCCGGAATAAATGCACTGCTCAGGACAGCAATTCTCACCAGTCCCTTGAGAGTCGCAGTTATAGAGGATCAGCACTTCTCCTCCCCCAACTCCCACCTGCTCTAGTGTGCATCGCTGTTGTGATGTCATTGAGGATGATGCATGCAGGGGGCCCAACCACAGCCAGCATCACACTCCTCAGGTTTTCAGCTTTCAGAACTGTGAGCCAAATAAACCTCTTGTCTTTGTAAAATACCCAGCCTCAAGCATTTCACTAAAGCAATAACAAATGGACAAGTTATTAGACGTTGTTGTAATCTGAACTGCTAGATATTTTGTGACAAATTCTTAGATATCAAAATTCTTAGGATTTCGTAACAACTGGGCACCTTATTTTTACTATTCAGCAGAGTAAACATGTGCCACACAAGATACTAGAACAGCACAGTTTTGAAAATCAGAGTGGCATCAGGACCATTGCCACACACTGATCGCCCTGTTACCAGGAGTTGCTACCAGCTTCCATCTCCTACTCTCTGAATGCTGAGGTGGGGCAGTTATTAATGTTAACCTTGAGACCTTGAAGCCTTTTCCAGTTCTGAAGGATGATGATTCTCCTTGGAAGTCTTGGTACAGTAACCCGCTCAGCCCCTCTCCAGCAGTGCGCCGTGAGTCAGCCTCCATCTCCTGTGCCTCTGGCTCTCTGCAGAGAGGGTGCGATACTGTTTGTGTGTGTCTCAGTGTCTGTCTGTGTTTGACTTGGAGGCAGTGGTCACAGGAGGCCGGGGAATCTCTTCCCTGCTTTTCTCATCCAGTGTCCTAGGGTGAGCTGTGAACTTTTACATTAATTATTCATTTATTTCAGTAAATATTGCTTTTTCTCATACAAAACAGGGTTCTTGGGACATCCCTGATAACCCCAAACTCCTAGGGCAAGCAGGCTTGCTCTGTGACAGTTGCTGCAGAAGTGCAAATAAAACTGTAGTTGGTTAGAAGCTATGCAAATCACAGTTCTGTAGTCTGAATTATTCATTCAGAGTAGATCCTCGGCACAGTGAGTGATGGTGTACTTGACAATAAGTGATAAATAATAGTGATTTTGATAAATCCTCTTGAATGGGTGGCTTATGGCGATGCATAAACAGTGGGGAGGCGCTGCATTTCAAATAGAAATCACTACCCCAGTCCAAAGTAAACAGATGCTATGACTTGGCATTTGCTGTTAACAAGAACCAATATCTAAAGCAAAGACAATGACTAGAATTTATAAAAAGCAGTTCTGGCTGGTGCTGTGAACACAGTTTCAGTTAACAAGAGCGGAAATCAGGAATCAATGACATGGAATTTGTACCTCTCTCCTCCCCCTGAGGTCAGGGGGTCTCGAACCCACTCACCGTGAACAAGGCTTCCGCTTTCACTCTGACGCAAGCAGGGGGCTGATTCCTTAGGAGATGCAGGAGTAACAGTAGCTGTTTATCCCTTAAAAGTGTAACCAACCAACACGAAACATAAAGCTAAAGGCTTTAGAGAGCCTTGGGGTACCTGAAATTCACGGGCAAGGGGCACTGGACGAACACTGGTACTCACAGCTCTGCTGTGCTTCTTTTCTTCTCAAAACACAGCAGCCTATAACAAGAGGCATTTAACAAATACGTTAAAAGATGTGACTCATGGTAAACGGCCCCGAATGCTAATGTCCTCAGATCAGCCAACTCTGTTGGCCGCTGTCTGGCCTGACTGTGGTTTGCTAGCAACTTGTACCTTGCTAGAATTGTAATCATAAGGTAGAAATCTAATAGCTAGAAGCTCATAGAAAATAATGGGAAATTGAAACTCTCAGAAATAAGAACAAATTCTGGCCAACTTAGTAAACATAAAAATACATAAAATGGTTTTTCACGTTTGCAATGCCACCTGGGATATTTGAAGATAAATGAGTTTTATTCTTAAAATTGATATATATTAATAGAAATGGAGTATTTTCAAAGTAAAGAAAGAATTTTTGTAAAAACAAAAAGAAAATGATAAAACAGAACATGAACAAGTTAAAAAAGTCAGTCTTTATATGTAGCTCCTCTTCAGATCACTGGGTAGCTGAAGCATAACACAACCAGGACGTCAGTAGGATACAGTGAGCAGTACAAATATCCATTCTAAAGGAAGAGGAGACACAGGTTTAGATTATGCGCTGGGCTGTACAGGAACTGGGTTGCTCACTTGGATGTCAGAGTTAACTTCACAAATATGATCTTTCCAGTGATGTAAAAGTCAAATGTATAAAATTTAATACAGAGCAGAAGTGTAGGTATACTTTTTTCCCTTTATTGAGTTTATTGACACATATTAGATATATATTATGGTCACATTCATCACTGAGAATTTGTACCTGTATATGACATACCTTGATTCTCATTTTTACCAATTTCTTGCCCTCCCTACAATGCCCCACCCCTATAAACATAAGCTTTGTTTCCTTTTTTATTGTTTTGGCCATGAATTGTATTCCTTCCCTTCTTTGCTTAAGAAGGCATACATATACTTGTAAGCACCACTGCATTATTTTCTACAGACCAGAATTGTCAATGATTACTAAAATTAATGTGTAAAAATGTGGTGAGAAAAATGATATTAGACTAACTGTGAACTGTCTCCCAAAAAGTCTTAGCAAGTAGCAAAACAAAAATATTAATTTCCCAAATGGCAAAGTCTGTCTGATCCCAGCTTAACCCAGAAACCACAGGTAACCTTCGTTAAGAGATGTCAGCACATGCTCCTCACATAGACTAAGACGTAGCATCTCTCTGTGACATCCTTTCCTTTGTATGCGCTATTTATGTTAACCTCGAGACCTTGAAGCCTTTTCCAGTTCTGAAGGATGATAATTCTCCTTGGAAGTCTTGGTATAGTAACCCGCTCAATCAGTCAGAAGCCTCATTCCTTCACAAACATGAGGGCAGCACAACGCAGGCCAGTGCCCAACAGTGTCAGTCACTGCCAAGGTGGAGGGACTGCTCTGGAGTGAAGGAGGCTAGGGTGAGGCTGGTGGGACCTGGAGTAGAAAACGTCACAGGTGATGTACACAACTGTGAAAACGTTCCTAAGTTGGCTACTTGTTCTAAGAATTGCAACACAGTATCATTTAAGTTTCTGAAATGCTTTAGTACATCTGGATAAGGTTCATGAAATTTATATGATTTTTGTAATTCATTTAAATTAACCTGTAACTATTTAAAAAAATTTAAAATATTTCCAGAAAGAATGCACTTATTATGGAATTACCTCAAATTATACAATTATAGTAATTAAAGTAGTTCATAATGGGAAAAAAATTTTATAGACATACCAGTGCACAAATGTTTAGACCTCTAATTGACCCAAATAGTTATATAAATTAATTGAAAGAGGAATATAAGCTAGACAGGTGGGTATAGTTTTTGTATCATTTAGTGTTAAGTCATAATTGTGGAAAATAGCAAATAATGTCATAGGACATTTCAGAATGAGGAATATACACATATGAATACAAATAAATACTAACAGTTTATAGAAAATAAAGTAGACATGGAACAACCGGTGAAAATATTTCCAAGTACCTTTGCTCTGACTACATATCATCTAATTATTGCATTGTCATTCTGTTATGATCATTAAGCTGCTTTTTTATCAAATTTTCTCCATTTCTAAATGTCTACTTTCCTAGTGATTATATGCATTAAGAAATATCTTTTAACATAAATGAAACAGACCTCAAATTTGACAAGATTAGTCCAATACTCAAATCTCTTTTTCAAATGATGCACGATATGGGTCATGTATCCTTGTCTTCCTTCACGACAAGTGCACTACCTTTGCACATGGAAAGCTGTGGCCACCTGCGGTGAGAACCAGCTAGCCAGTGCCCAGGATGTACCCTAGGCCCAGGAGGAGGCCGGCCCACAGGGCTCAGCATGCAGGGTGAATCGGAGCGGGAGGGGCTCACGGGAAACCAGCACTGCACACTCTAGGAAGTGGATGGAATTGCCCAGGGCCCTCTTTCTACGTCTAATACCAACAGAATATCACTGTTATCATTACTAAATTTTAATTTGTAATACAATATAAAACAACTCCTGTCCCTTTCTGTCTTGCTTCACGGAATCCCCTCAATTTTACAGAATGCAACTGTGCACATGGGAATTTCCCGAAAGCTCTCCTGTCCTAACTCACCTCCCCAGAACCCTAGAAAGGGCAGCAAGTATGAAAATGACCCAGTTTTCAAAACAAGCAGCTGACCCTCTGCACCCGGAGAAAGCGCCCCGTGAGGAGCCTGCTCACGTGCTCTCCAGACCCGTCCGTGCGGAGATGTGACGGCAGCAGTGAGCTGGGGAAGGACCATAGGCACATGAGAAGCCTCAGATTGATTCTGGAGCAGATTAATAAAAATACAAAATGTTAGCAAGACGGAGCATGGCGTA
Source organism: Petromus typicus (assembly GCA_004026965.1). NCBI lineage: Eukaryota > Metazoa > Chordata > Mammalia > Rodentia > Petromuridae > Petromus > Petromus typicus. The sequence goes on along the minus strand of PVIR01001516.1, from coordinate 94,718 downwards.
AAAAAGAGGAAGAGTTTAAATATCGACCCTGGAGAGATTCACCTCTCTCCAAAATAATAAAGCAACGTGGAAAACAAATTGTGCCATTGATAACTTAGGAACTTTCATCAAGGTCTTCAAGAATCCTCAAAGGGCCTCAAGAACATACACAGGATACGCACAGATCTTTTAAATAACCTCCATGCCTAATAAAATTCTTCACAGGGAACTACCGGTACTGATAGTTCCCCTAGATCAATGTAACCAATATTTAAAGAATAAAATATATACATTCTTTCAGAAAGCCAGAATGATATTCCTCTCCTGGATTTTTGTTACAAAACCAGAAATATTCCAGCTCAAAACCTGCACGAAACCACTGTGAGGAAATGAAATTATATATTGAGATTCTTTATAATCTCACACAAAGAATCCATCACCAACTGCTTGCAAATCCAAGCAGGTCCAATGATAGTTTACCAAGTGTTATCAAAGAATGAAAATTGGTTGAACATCTGAAAATAAATTAAGAAAATTCAATACATTAACACTATGAAGCATACATTCTTTTATATCTCAATAAATACAGTAAAACGATGACAGAATTGAACCCACTCATGGTAAAAGGAATAGAGGAACTTCTTCAGCCTGATAATAGCATATACAAAGCAATCGTGATAGTGAAGGCTAATTATGGAAACTTTTGCTTTAAAATTGGGACTAAGTGAAATGTCACCTTCTCGTCGTTACAGTTCCACAGTTCCTAGAGTTGTGGGCAGCGTTGTGAGCAGGGAGTAAATGACGGGTAGGCAGACAGAAGAAGGAGACCCAAGCTGTTGTATTTGCAGTTGATGCACATACTTAGGTAGAAGAAAATTAAGAAACCATAGTTTTGGGAGATAAGTACTTGTAGGGCCATTTGTATCTTTTTAAAGTTACCATTAATGGACATGAATGTGTACAGAAAAGACAGACATTTCTCAGAAGTATAGATGGTTCATAAATACATGGAAAATTGTTCAGTGTCTCTGGTCACTAGAAAAACACACATTAAAAAAAATTGGGATTCCACCTTCAGAAAGAACAGAAGCGAAGAAGCAGGAGGCGTGGCAGACAGCAGACGCAGATACTCCCGGAGTGCTGGGGACACGGAAGCGGGAGCAGGACACGAACGCGCCTTGGTATTCCACGCACAGGGCACCGCGTCAGTCTCTTCTCGGGCGGGGCGGGGGGCATTCTCTGAGAGCGCCTGCTGGGTTGACCCTTCGAGGACACCACCTTTGCGCTTCCTGTCAAGGGACTCCGGATTTCCGGTGCCACCCACGTGGCCACGGTTTTCTGTTTCATCCGCCTGGTGCGCTGGGGTTGGTGCTCTGCTGTTCCCTTAGGGAGAAGCAGCTCTTGCACCTGGAGCTCCTTTTCTTTACTCCATCAGGAATCTTGTTGGACCTAAATCCCTGGCATAGTCAAGCAGACGAGCCCGGACATGCTGCGATTCGCCTCCATGTCCAAAGACTTGTAAAGTTGTCATTTTCCTGGACTGTGTTTTGGTTTTAGCCTCTCTAGTTTGAACCCTCAGGTGAGGGTTCCATGCATGAGGACCTTTTTCCCTATGCATTTCTAAATCCTTTGTTATGTTAAACTCTGTAAACTATTGATTTTGTACTTGTGCTCTATACTTGCTTGTCTTCGGTAAGGACTGTTAGTTCTTCTGTTGTGTGCATTTTTGTCTACCTTCAGTATATTCCACTTTCTCATGTATTTCTTCATTTTTATGTTTTCTTTGCCTAATACTTACCTTCAGTATTTCCAGTATGTTTATTCCTGGGTCTTTTTGTTGTTGTTGTTGTGAAATCTTCCTTGTTTATTTTGATCTCTGGTCCTCTTTTAAATTTGTTCTCCATATCTTAAGCTGCCTATTTCTTATTTATATGATGTGGGAAGCAGTTCAGTGTAAGGCCTTTATACCAGGAGCTTGTTATTTTTTGAAGCCCTGGGGCTGTTGGGATTCCTGAGTTGGGGGGTCTGTGCTAATGGTGCTGCTTTGAATTAGACCGGGGGTCTGCTCTGAGGGGAGCTGCATAGGGTGTTTGCCAGAAATATGCCGGCACCAGGAAGACTGCCCTAAAACTTTACACTGACCCTTACCCCTCCCTTCATGAGGGGGTCTCGGGTTTAGCTTCTCTTTACATTTCCTTGAGAAAGGAATATGGAGGGAGACTGAGCTTGTGGCTTTTCAGGGTTCTGAGAAAACCGGAGAAAAACAGAAACTGTACCTGGTGGTTGGTGGGGTGTCGTCCAAGTGGTTCAAAAATACTTTTCTGCTAACGAGGTGTTTTTGACTCGTTTGACCAATAATAAGAATAACCCCCATCAACAAGATCTCTGCAGGTGTTTGCCATACTGACCAATTAAGACCAAAGCATGGGCGGTAAATAAAAGCAGGTGTGTGCAAATGAAGGTCGTGGCAAGGGATACTTCTTGTTAAGATTGTTTGTATAAAAGGACAAAAAATAATAAACTTGGTGCCTTCAGCCTTCAATGTGCTGAGGTCCTCCCCATCTCATCTATGTCTCTCTTACAGTTATTTTTTTTCCTCATCCTCACTCTCCGACTTGAGTTCGACTTTGTTGCTGGCAGGCTCCGGCAATGGTCCTATTTGCACCTCCTGTATCATCCATACATATTTCATTTAAAAATAGTAATTAATTTTTGCTCATATTTAAAAGCACAGCTTTTTGCTTTGTTCTGCTTATTTATTTTTTACTCTTGTAGCAAATGTTTATGAATAAGGTTAGGTCTAAATGGTTTTGTATCGCTCAATTTGTTGCAACTTTTGCTAGGTTAAAGGAAAAAAAAAAAACAATCTTTCCACATTGTTGGTGGGAAATAAACTCATACAACTACCATGAAAAACTGTATGGAGAGGTCTCAGAAACCTAATACTAGAAATTCCTCTCAGCTCAGCTGTTTTCCTTTAGACATCTTCCCAAAAGAGTAACAGACAGATTTCAAAAGGACTCGTGTATATCTGTATTTATAGCCACAAAAGTATGAGAGTTATATCTTGGAAATGGCCTGTGCGTCCACTGACAGATGAATGGTGAAGAAAATGTGTTTAAACAGAATGGCACACTACTCTGTAGTGAGGAGGTGAACTTGCGTAATCTGTGGGAACATGGTGAACCCCGAGACCATGTTCCTGGAAGGAAGAAAACTTGTCTCAGCAATGTTTTCCCACCTCATGAGGTTCTCATGTATGTATGTGCTCGTGTGTGTGTGTTTGTGTGTGTATGTGTGTGCACGCAGTTGTATGTGCACACATTAGGGTGAGGGACATTCACATCGACGATGGCTTTAGAAATATTCAAATTTTTTATTTCTTCTTGAGTACGTTTCTGGGAACTAAGTTTCTTTAGTAATTTATTTATCTAAATTTTCAAACATCTTCCAACAGTCCTTTATCATCTCCTTTAGGGAGCAGAGATGTGAATTGTCAGCCTTTGTTCCTGTAGATTTTAATGCACTGGTTAAAATGACCACTTGCAGAAGCACTTTTACAAAACTGCATGAGAACAGAAAGGATACATTTGTTCTTCTCATTGAACATCCCTGGATTCAGTCAATGATGCATCAAAATATCTGAAGAACAATTGTATCTATACAGGTGCTTTTTGCTGATATTGTTTGAAAAACATAACCTAACAACTATATACATAGCATTCGCACTGTATTAGGTACAATAAAACACTGAGAGATGATTTAAGCAGTGTGAGGTGATATGTGCAGGTTACATGAAAATATGTTATGTAAGAAATTCAAGTATCCACACGTCTTAGTCCACAGGCGTCCTGCAAGCAGTAACCCCCTGTGACGCCAAGAAGAGACTGAACCTATTTAGAATTAGAGAATTACAGGTGTTGTAAGACCTGGGCCTGGGCTGAAGCTCTGTGGTGGAGAGATACTTGACATGAGGAAGCCCTGGGCTGGAGAGAAAGAGACAGAAGACAGAGACAGAGAGACAGAGAGAAACTTGGAAGAATGAAAGGATGAGGAAGGAAAGTAAGTAAGACAATGAAATAGCAGTTGAGCAGTATGTACTAGAAAAGTCATATCAAGCATGAAGGCTCTTAAAAATGTGTTGTGGCTCTTGACCTTTTGGATGGTTGTAGGATTTATCGATATCTAAATATTTTGACTTCTAATGAGTTCTTTTCTTTGATGGTACCTGCTTGAAATTTCACATTTCTTTGTCCTGAAAAGTGGTAGATGAGGGAGCCGAACTGTACCAGTTGGACAGAAGCCGACAGGGAAACCATTCTCACACTCGGCGTGGAGCCTCAGCCTCTCATGCCAGACACGATCTTCCTGCAGACACATCATGCCCACCTGGGGCTGCTGCATCTGCGCTGCCTCGTGCGCTGGTGTCTGAATTCTTCAGGCTTTAGGTGACCGCTCACTCACAGCAGTTCCCCTTCCCAGATGCCAAGTCTTTGTCATTCAGCGTTTTAGCCTCCTGTTATCTTCACGTGTTAACATGGTTCCTTTCTGTTCCCAGTTTTATCAGGCTCCATCACTGACCACATGTGTCAGTGTGCGGCCCCCCCACGGGTGCTCTGTGAAAGACACGCTTACAGGAGCAGAAATGGCTGGTGTAACCCCTTTCTGAAAGTCTATTTCACTGGTACAGACGTAGGTGCCATCACTGTTTTAGATATGGGTGCTTTTATTTTTACATCTTGCTACTTTCAAGTTTTGTTTTCCCCCCTTCACCCTATTTCACTTTGAGTATTTTCTTTTTATTTTATTTATTTTTATTTTTTAAAAAAATCTTTATTGGTACGTTACATATATGCATCATGATTGCACTCCATAATGGGGATTTGTACCAGTATAAGACACAACTTAATTCTCATTTTTTTTCCCCATAGTCCTACCCGCCCTACCACCACCCCCCCATATACATAAAATTTGTTTCTTTACTTTTTTGGTATAATCTCAGTATTTTTTCCCCTTCACCCTAATTTACTTTGAGCATTTTCTATTTCACAATATTTAACATGCAATTCTAGGACTCATTTAAGTCTTTATTTTCTCATACCAGAGAAAAGATGCGATATGTACCTATCTGTGACCTATTTATTTCACTTATGAGGATATCCTCAAGGTATGTCCATTTAAGTATAAATTATTCAAACTTATCATTTTTTATGGCAGAGTAATACTCCATTCTGTAGAAGAACCACAATTTTTTTATCCAGTCTCCAGTTGATGGACACTTGGGTTGTTTCCAAGATGTAGCAATCACAAATTGGGCTGTTATAAACATGGGTGCACATATGTCACTGTGATATGTCTTTTAATTCTTGTGTGTATATACCTAGCAGGCAATGGCCAGGTCAAATGGGACCTCCAATCCTAGCTTTTTGAGGAATCTCCAAACTGATCTCCACAGGGGTTGTACGAGTCTACAGTCGCACCAACAGTGGAGAAGGGTTCCTTCTTCTCTGCAGCCTTGCCAGCATTTGCTGCTGGCTAATTCTGAAATAATACTTTGTTAAACACGTGTCTGTTGGTCCATCTGATTTTATTTTTCCTTGTGTCAATGGAATATTTAAAATCTATTGTCTTTCAGAATTTTCATTGGAGCATTCGTTTTATGAAAAATTTTTCCCTTTCATCTCAAATTCTCTTTATTTTGCTTTTATTCCACATAATTTATGTGAGCATAGAACTTCAAGTTGGTAGTTATTTTTATTCTTGAATACTGAATGTATCACTTCCCCATATCATGGCTGTGTTAGTTAACTTTTCAGGATTTTGAGACAAAATACCTGACACAGAAAGTCAAAGGAGGAAAAATTTGTTTAGGTCTGGTTGGTAGAGTTTTCAGTCCAGAGTTGGCTGGTTCCAAGGCTGAATTGATGACCCGCAGGAGGAGAAATAGTGCATGGCAGCCAGAAGGTAGCCAGCAGGCAAGGACAACCTCAGCCCTCTGTCTCTGATACCTTATCCAGGCTGTTCAGGGTTCGAGCATTCACACTCTTAATGCTGAGTCTGGCCCTCGCACTGCACCGTGAATCAGTCCCAGTGTCATACACCCTCAGCCCAGCCACCTCTGAAAAGCCCCCATGTAACTAAGTGAGGTTTTAAGGAACATCTAGACACAGTCATAAAAAAGGCTTTCATTGTTCTTGAGAACGTCACTGTTAATCTAATGAAGGCTCCTTTGGCAGTCAGGTTTCCTTTACCTTTTCTAAATTTTTAGGGTGATGTATGTAAACTATAGATGATGGACATAGGACGGTGTATGTAAACTACACATAGATATACTTCAACAAGAAAGCTGAAATGAATCATGCATTGGCTTTTGTAAATCACGTCCTGTGTTGTCCTGATTAAAATGATTTGCTATATATTAATGGAAATAGAAAGTGGATCCACCTTCCAGAATCCTCTTCAACGGATAGAAATGAAGAGGAAATGGGATTTATGTCAGTAATACTTTGGCGGGTGGAGGAGGCCCCGTGGGGTGAGCACCCTGCAGAAGACTGTGGATTAGTTTTTCAGTGAGCTCAGAGTCTGTATCATTATTTTTTTATTAGTTATTTTTTTTGAGGTGGAGAAGACTCATGTGGTTTCATTTCAGTATGTTTTTATCTTTAAATTATGTTTTCCCAAACCTTCAAAATAAAGGAAAATGATTAAGAAATGGAGTAAAATGATGAAATAGATGTGAGAAATTGGGCATTGCCAGCAATATAATCCAATCACATATCAAAATTACTTTTTAAGTAAAAATAAAAATAAGAATCTTAGCCTTAAGCAGGTCTGAAGAACAAACTGTCATCACTCAGTGCTTTGAAGAATGACATGGACGTCCACATGGCTCTTCACTGAGCTTTGCTCTGATGCGACTTTGCAGCTTCCAAAAGTGACGGAAAAGAGTCATCGCACACGGGAAACAGAGTCGCTGTGCCCAGCAGCGCTCACAGCTGTGCTGTCTTCAGCCTGGGAGACCTTCAACCCACAGGGAATCCCCTTCATTATCAGGGAGATAATTCTTTTGCCCAGAATAATTATGATTAAAGAAATTTCCACCATGGTATCTTCACACATTGAAGACTCTAAAATTGCTTACTAAAGACACCTGCTTCAGGAGTGCTGGATACAGTACAGACTTCAAAATTAAAGATATAAAATTAAGCAGAACAAGGGAAACATTAGCCTTTTTGTTGAAGAGATACTGGGTAACTGTCAGCCTCAGAGGCTCCACCCACAGAGCCAGACACAGGTGGAGCTGGCAAAGAGGGTGCCCCTTCCCTGGACCGCAGGATGCCCTGGGGCTCTGGGGCAGGCACTTCTCAGACCCCTCACGGAAAGCGTGAGCATCTGCAGGGATCTTGGCATGTTCTCGTGCTACACTGTGAAGCAAGCCTGATTTCCCTAGTGCCCAAGTAATGCCAATACTGTGAAATAGTTCTGACAGGCTATTTTCTGTGGGCTAGTGATGAAAATATCTATACATCAGAAACATTCGTTTACCAAGTATTTTCTTTTCTACCAAAATTTCTTCTCATGATTCTGATCACAGAGCAAATGAGAACCAATGTTCAACTCAGCATATCCGTTACCTGCATTAATTACAGGACATTGCTGCATGTTCGTATTGCAACTTCATAATTTTGATCCTTTTCCCCTACCTTTCTCACCCATCTTTCCCAGATCCCTTCCCACCTCCACAGAATATCTCCTTCTTTCTTAATACCTCTTATTTATTTTCCTGTATAAAATCTTTATATTTGAGTTTTTCTATTAGAAAAATCTCTCAGTGTTTGACCTTCGGAGTCTGATTTATTTCACATGGTGTGATGGTCTCGAGGTCTGTTCAGTTCTGAGGTGATGAGAAGTACTCTTCCTTGTGCCGAGCAGTGTGTAGTTTCGTGGCTGGTGGACTCACAGCTCCATGGCCACCTGGAACATCACAGTCACCCACAGATGTAGCAGACGGATCCTAGTAGGAGGCCAGGCTGAGAGACAGAGGTTTGTGGAGAATGACATTTGCCCTAATCTGAGGCAGGTACCGTGGCATGCCAAGACAAAGGTGCCTATGCCAGGCAGGCACCTCCGAAAAGGGTCCCCATAGCTAAAGCAATGTTTTTGTTGGATGAGAAGGGACTCTCAGTATGGGTTGGGCATCCCTAACCCAAAACTTTAAGTCCAAAATGCTCTAAAATCCAAATGTTCTAAAATGCAAAGTCAGTTGAGAGGTGCCATGACACCACAGCGGGAGCTGCACACAGCTGCTCTGGGGGGCCAGAGCCTCACCGCACAGACTGTGTGCACAAGGGGTGTGTGAACAACCACGGGGTGTGTGCTCACGTCTGGGTCCCATTTCTAAGGTGGCTCAGTGTGTATACGCCAATGCTGTAAAAGCCAGAAAGTTGACATCAAAACACTTTTGCTCCATACATTGTCAACTTGCACTGAAAAAGTCTGAGCCAGTAAAATGGGATCAGATCCTGAGAAGCCTTGTAAATGTGCTATTTTATACCATGCCTGAGAGTGTAGGAAAATTATGGATTTCCAGGACAGGGGCACCATGTAGCCATTTGTTTCAGAAGTGACCTGTACCAGAACCTGCATGTGGAGAACGATTCATAAGGGAGCAGATGCTCAGGGACTCCACTAGGAGGATGAGTCTCACGAAGCCAGAAGCCATTGCTTCAAGCCATAGTAGAACCATCTATCCACAGGCCGGGTGTGAGTTCCCGGGTGGCGGCTCATCCCCAGGCCAGACTCCAAGAACCTTCCTGGTTTCCACATGGGCAGCTGTGTGGGCAAGAGCTCTCCCCAGGAGGGCAAGCAGTGAGACCCAGGGTCAGGGGAAAGTGCAGAGTGCTCCTGGTCACAGCAGCACCTGAGTTTCCCATGCAAGGAAAAGGTGAGGTTCCGGGAAGTTGAGGCACGCGGGGTCCAGGCTACAGCACACATCTCGGAGCAAGGGTGTTGGCAAAGGTCCTGAAGCTGAGCTCCAGCGCCAGACATGGCGGGATATCCTGGTGCGCTGCTCTGAGGAGGGGCTCAGTGCAAGGGGCCTGGAGAGGGGCCAAGCAGCAGCATGTGCAGGAGCTACTTCTGTCCTGCTGTGTCAGGATTAACCATTTCCGGGGCAGAAAACATCTTCCCATCTTCATCTAATTTTACAAAAACACTTTCTGAGGCCGGAGCAAATCTGACTGGTGCGTAGGGTCAAGATAAAATACAGAAACTGTCCTTGAAGTTTTCCTGAACGGAACCTGCTGAATCCTCCAGAGGGGGAGCACCTGGCATTGGTCATGGTGGGGTCAGGAAGAAACTTACTCTGTGTGTTACAGCTACGGTGTTCGGTGAGGTGGCCTCCAGGCTCGTCTGCCAGGCTTCCAGGCAAATGGGCCATGTGCAGGTCCTCTGCAGCCAAACCCTCCTGTGCTACGGGGGAGATGGGAGGGATCCCCGGCCGGAAAGCCTGGGAAGATGACTGATTACTGTGCTGTAGAAAGTACCAGGGAAGCTCCTGTGTTCAATCAACCACAGCATCGAGCGTGATGAAGACCAGGCCTGTCCCTGGAGTTGCTGTTATCCTGGCGGCAACAGTGAGGAGCTTTTGGGCCTGGCAGACAGGGTCTGTGGGCTCTGAGAGGGGGTCTGAGGCTGGAGGTCTGGGAACCAGGAAGGAGAGAGCCCTCACATCCGCACGTGCCACTGGGAGGGGAGACCCAGCATGGTGTTTGAGACAGGATCTCATTGTCTAGTTGAGATACTTGGCCTTGCATGGATGGTCCAGCATGTGTCAGACTAAGCAATAATCAGACAGCTGGTGACACAAACCTTCCGTGTGAGTGCTTGGGGAGGAACTGTCCTTTAAGTGGATGAAGTGAGCAAAGATCTGCCCTCCAGAATGCCGCATGAGGGCATCACCGCAGTGCACTGAGCCCCCCAGGACAGGAACAGAGGAGATCACTTTTCTCGTGTCCTTGGATGTCAGAGCACTTGGATCTTTCACCTGCAGATGTGGCACGGGCTCCAGCTCCAGCTGTCCTGGCCCCCAGCCCGAATGCAGACCTGAGGCTAAGTGTGCCCAAGGATAACCGTCCAAATAGCAAAACTCTCTCCTCCTGGTTTTCCTGCAGACTTCAGATCCTGTGTTGAAATTCTGCTGCGTTCTCTTGGTGACAGCAGAGAAGAGCACTTATACAGACAGCAAATGCAACCACCCCTTCTGCTCACCACCAGCAGAGACAACATGAGAGTGTGTATGCGTAGCACACATACCCTTCTGCATGCTGATCACAGGCTTATCAGGCAGAGGCATGATGCTGAAGGCTGCCCCTGCTGAAGGCCACAGGGCAGGGACTGGACCTCCAGGATGCAGCCTTGTGGGAAGAAGCTTGACCTCTAACTAGGCTGTATCCTTGAAGGGGACAGTGGGACCCCAGCTTCTTCTCTCTGGCCTCCTGGCCACCAAGATGTGAGCTGCTGCCCTGCAGTCTGAGCTCCCAGCATGGTGCTTTGGGTTGTCATTGACCTGAAGCGAAGAAGGAAGCCATCCAAGGGCTTAAACATCTCAAATTGGGTGACAAAGTACATTTTCCTCCTTTTAACCTTTTTGTCAAGTTTTTTCATCAGAATGGTGTAGAGCTGGCTGAAGGAAGGGCCCTTCCATGGTTCCTGCTAATGAAGTGCCATCTTTCCAATCGTATCTGGAGTTAAGCTAACACTGCTGGAGTTATTTGCTCATGGCTGCTTCCTCGGAATGGTCAGGACTGTCGGTGCAGGGCTGAGCTCTTATAGACACGGCACAGGCGCTTCATTCACATGGTGGTTCTTAAATTTCAACCAGAAGTGATTCCATGTAACATCCACATGAAGGTTACTCTACCATCACGTTGCCGGGAACCATAGGAATTTCCAGGTTTCCATGGAGATGCACAAGCTCAAGGTCACAGGTAAGGAGCACCTGGAGACACAGACCATCCAGGGTGTATTCATCTTGTGTTTTGAGTTTCCACAAATATGACACCCCAGACACACCACTTCGTGCCTTCACAGCCCTGTAGGTCGGGAGTGGTGTGGCCTGGCAGGGTCTCTGCCTCAGTCCTCTGCATCAGCCCTGGGTCTGCCGAAATCCAGGTCCCTGCAGGCCAGGCTTTCCCTTGTGGGCTCAGGGAAGAGTTACTTTGGAGATGGCTCAAGGTTGCCAGGCCCAGTGCCCTGAGGCTGAAGGCCGAGCTCCTCTCTGGCGGCTGTCACTGGGCTTTGGCATCTGAGCAGCAGTGGCCGCAGTGTGTTTTTCCCACCCTCCACCTGCAGCCTGAGCGGAGACTCTGGGCTGCTGAACTGCGTCAACACGAACAGAAACTGACCCGGATGAGGAGAACAGGGCTAACTGGGCAGCGTTTCCTGTGTCTGCCGGGCAAGCTTGCTCATCACAACAGCATCCATGAGGGGCAGACTCGTCTTCTCCGCTCGTGTCTGTGCCCGGGTGGTGGGAGCACAGTCCAACCGAACACCCTGGACACCAGAGCCCATGCTCTGAGCAGCACCACTGACAGCCCCGAGTCCAGGCGCCGGCCGGTCTGCATGAACTCGCCTCCTTCCCCTCTGTGGCCAGGACTAGGAGTGACGCTAGAGGAGCAAAGAGTGCCTGCATGGGTCCTAACAAATAGGTCCTGCTGATATTGGTCCACAGGAGTGAACACCGCATCCCACTGCGAACCAGACATGAGACCTGGAACTCGGTGCTCCTGCCTGGCTCTTTCTCTTATTCCTACTGGCAGTCCTGGGCCAGACCGGACCCCGGCGCCTCTGCTCTGTAGCAGGAAGCCAAACGCATTCGATGGTATCTAGAAAATTAGATTCAGGCAGCGGCACATACCGCTTCCCTTCCTAAAGGTCTTCCGGAACACAGCGCAGCCATCAGACTATGGGAGGTAAAGCTGACAAGTGACAGAAGATTAGAAATAAATCTTCCCTGCCTTTTTGTCTTTGATGGCAGTGGATGTGAGAACAGAGGCCGGAGCCCAACTGCTGATCCTCTGACGGACTTTGGCTTGGACGACACCCTGGGGCTGCAGCCCATCTCCCTGAGCCCTGTCAACTCCAGCTTGTACAGCTGGCTCTTTGTTCTGAGAGTCACAGCCCCGAGGAGCGGCTGCGCCTGTCCCGCCCCAGACTGGGTGTCCACACTCTGCACGATGAGGAGCACCGCCCCGAGGAGAAGCCAGAGGAAACAAGCTCTGCCTCAGCTGTGTGCATGGGAGCCTCGGCTGCAGCGGTGTGAGAGCTCTGGAGAGCGTGCGGGGCTGTCCCAGGACAGCGAGTGCCGACACGGCATGCGAGTGCAGCACCTGCTTGTGTGTATGGTGTACACATGCAGAGCCGGGCTCTGCCTCGACCTCCTCGGTTCCACTGTGGTGCAGCAGAGCCCCTCCTGCTCCCCAGCTGGGCAGGCACCTTCCTCCAGGAAGTCCCTGTCCTGGGCGCGGTGCTCGCCACAACCCCATGGATGTACATTTGCTCTGTCTGGCCTGCATCTCTCGATGTGAGCGCAGCTTTCTGCTTTCTCAAAATCGGCATCATTGTTTTGTTCAGCTGAATCTTCGGCACATAGAACACTCCCAAAATGAGTCCAGGCCTCGCCAGCTAAAGAAACTGACTCCTACACAGCTCCACTTTCATAGGAAACGTACCAGCGTTTCCTAATCACTGTCCCACAGTCTCTATTCTTTAGTAAACATTACTGCACACTAGTAGGAGTTTCTCTTCCTCCCCCTCTGCCTCTCTCCTTCCTCCTTTCCTGCTTCTGTCCCTCCCTCTCTCTCTGTTTCTCTCTGTCTCTATCTCTCTTTCTCTTTCTCTCCTATGCTGTAGGAAGCATCCTGGTGCCTCTTAATTGCAGCTTCAGACCCTCTCTCTGCCTTCTTTGTTTGCTTCTTATTTCTCTCCTGATTCCTCCGTGCAGTGGGGGATCGGGCCTCAGAGTGGGGCTGAGAAGATGAGGAAAGAGTGGGAGGGACCAGCCCCGTCCTCAGGAGCTGGAGGGGAAGAGGAAGACAGAGCCCCGCGGGTCACAGACACGACGGGCTTCGGTGCGGCCGAGCCTAGGCAGGCTCTGAGGAGTGACCGGAAGATGCTCTGACTGGTCCGAGAAGTGCAGAGAGCAGAGACCTCAGCTCTGCAGAGAGCAGAGACCCTGGGCGTGTGGACGACTCTGGGAGGTGGAAAGTGGTGCACAGGCAGGTATGTGACTGGGCTGGCAGAGGAGCTGGCCTTTCAGTCTGGTCTGGGTCGAGTTCTCTCATCACAACACTCTTGACATGAGAAGCTTCTCCCTCAGGCAGGCGCTGAGGAGCAGGGTTGGACCCAGAGCTTCTACTCACCAAGAGGACCTGGACTTCCCAGCATGCCTTGCTGTTTCCCATTTCCCCCATGGGATTCTGTGTTAGTGTTTTAGTGTCTAAAAAAAAAAGTTCTCCAGTAAAGTCAGAAGAGCCATGAACTTGCTGTTCAACAACTGACCAGTGAACATCTACCGACATTTGGGTTAAATAAATGAATGAGTTGGTTAATAAATGAAGCAAAATCAGTGAAGGAGTCTTGATATCCCAGCAATTACACAATTGGAAAAAAGTGATGACAATGCATGGAACAGGAAAAGACAATCTTTCCAGAAAACAGTGTTAAAAGGATGAAGCATATGCTTTCTGTGTGGAAAATTTTCTGGTTCATTCAGCGCTGCGACCGTGAGATGTGTACTTGCAGATGCCCATGGATGGCTGTGATCCGGTTCACTCCCTTCTGCCTCCTTCGCTTCCCCATCTCGGACACTTGGCCACTAGGTGTGTGCTGGGGTTGAAGGCGTGTGAGCAGGTGTGTCAGGCACCAAGCGTCCAGGGTGACTCAAAGCCATGCAGCTGGCAAGGTGGGCAGAGGTGTCCAGGGCCTCTCTGAGTTGTCCCCCCTCTCTGAATTGTCCCCTAACCCCCTCTCTCTGCTCCCTTTGAGCCAGTTTTCCTCAATGGGGGTGTCTTTGTTTGGAAACGTTTTGAAATTTCTCCCGAGTGCTGCCATTTTGATTGGTTTCCCTCCCCGTAGAGATCGAAAGTATTTCTCTTCATTTTCCCTAGTGAAGTGGGATTTGTGAGGCTCCTGCCGCTCAAATGCTGAATGTTTATCTGATGTTTTGAGGTGAGCTTCTGATTTCCCCTTCTGCTCACAGGCTCCTGTCTGCGCCCCACATGGTTCTGACAAATAGTTTTCTGCACTTGTCCTGTGTTTTATGTGCCTCTGCTGTTCTGTGGGATGATGGACATTCTTTCATTCCTCTGCAGCTGAGACGTGCTAAGCACGTCTCTGACCACTGAGCTTCACGTGTGTCCATCCACAGGCAATGCAAAATGCGTGAAGGACTCGAGGGGCTCTCATGAGCCCCACGGATGTGCGGGAGCCATTGAGTAATGACAGGCTCCCTTGACAGTCCTTTCCCTAGAGACCAGGCCTGCAGACACATTTGTCCTTCCTGGTTGAGGGTCCCACACCTGTGTTGAGATGGAGCCAGAAGTCTGACCTCCAGGCTCTCCCCACAGGATGTGTGAATGACTGCCCCTCCTCAGGTCTGCAGGTGTGTGTACCTGCTGCACCCCACAGGAACAGCTCCGAGCACACCTGGAGTGTCCAGCACCTGTATCCTGCAAGCTGGCCCAGAGTGTGTATTTAGTACCACATTTACTTTCAGTGGACATAGTAAAAATGGAGTGGAGCGGGCTCCGTGGAGAAATGTGGGAGCCAAGACCATCCTGAGGCTTGGGAGTGGTCTCTGGGTGGTGGACTTGGGAGGAGAGACAGGCATGGAGACACAGCCCAAGGGGCGGGCCCAGGGCTGACAACTAGACCTGAGGCCAGGTACTGTGCCCTGTTTTCTGTGTCTGGTCCCTTTTCTCATCCTCACACTATGGTACATGTTGAGTGAGCATGAAGAGCTCTGTCACAGCAGTGGGGGCCTATTCCATTGGCTGATGGACACAACCGGATGGGCACCTGGGCTCAGCATCCTGGAGACCCAGTGTGTAGTCTTCAATAGGGTCGTACCGCATAGGGCTTCCTGTTAAGTGAGCAGATCCGAGCTGTTCTCGTCATGCAGAAGGTATCTGTGCGACATGATGGATATGTTATCGGCTCCTTAAGGTAATATGTTACTATATCTATTATCTCACAATACCATGCTACAAACCTCCACTCCACATGAGGAAATGTATTCACAATAAGTAAGTGAATTAAAGTAGCTGCCAGAAGTAAAAAGGAATAAACGTTTATAGTGAATTTAACACGTGTCCAGCAGAAGAGTAAGTTTCCATGAACACCATTGCATCATGTACAGTAATAGCTTGGTCAAGAAATGCCTTTGTTTGCAAGAGATTTGGTTTGCAAAAAACAAAAAAGGTCACAAAATTTTGCTTCTGTTTGTAGATGCTGCATCAGGTGACATGCACAGCCACACGGTCTCATCACAAACACAGACAGAGCCATCTTCCCCCCAAATCACAAGACAGATTGAACTCATACCCTGACACCCATGTCACTGACTGGCCCTGTCCTTTCCGCTTTATGCATGATTTCAGGTTCATTCTGCCAGCATGTGCAAAGCCTGGCTGGTGACACTGCCGAGCACAAGAGACAGGTCATGGATCCTGCCTTCACCACCCAGATTCTCACCTTCCTACGTGGGGAGCAGCAGCATCGCTCAGCACCCAGCAAGCAGTGGAAATGCAGTGAATGCCGCGGACTCTGGGGACTGGGCTCCGGCGTGGGAGGCTGGAGGACGCTCCTGAGAGGAGGAGCTAAGAGCTCCAGGCCCAGTGGCTGAGCTCTTCTGGGGGAGGAGACACCAGGCACAGAATCAGGGGCACAGGAAGTGAGGTGACGCTGGAGGCTGAGGATGAGTGGGCATGAGGCTGGGCAGCAGGAAGCCCAGGCGGTTCTCCACGGTGGGGAGAAGGCTGGTGGCTGGGCTGTGATGAGACAAACACAGACTTGTCCGACTGGAGCATCTTCTCTAGTCCACTGTTGTGTGCAGCACTCCATGGGTGCAGCAGTGGCCCCAGGGCACCAAGAGGAGGTGGAGGGGACCTGAGGGCACCCGTCCACAAGAGGAAGTTTGGAGTTGTGCTGCCTGTGGGCAGAGATGCCTAAATGCAAGAGTGAGGGCTCTTGGGGAAGGGGCTTAATGCCCAGCCCTCCCTCTTGCCCGGCCTATCACAATGGTGTCTGAGTTAAATCTCTGTGGTACTGCTTTTAAACGTACTTACTTCACTTTTTCAGAAATATTCCTCCCAGAGCTAGACCTGGAGAAATATAAGAGTGCTCTTAACTTGAGGTACGCACAGTGAATCCCAGAGGAAGAAGCAACTGTTCTCTCTGCGCTGTGACTGGCTGGCTGGACTAGGTCGTGTTGCACAGTCCCTTATTTCCCACACATCAGAGGGAAGTTGCAGGCTGGGCAAGACACTGTGCTCCTGTGGGGAGGATTTGATAGGACTGGACACCTTCTCTTCTCTTTTTATATTACATCACTACTTTTGAGTAATTTTATTTCCTGGAGACAGTGTCAGAAACGGAGGCACTTGAAAATGCAAAGTGCAAAGGGATGAGAAGCAAACATGTCCCGAGGGACATGTCCTGTGTGGCCCACGCATACACACAGGTGGCTGCGCTAGTGTGGTGGCTGTGTGCAGTGGTGTCCACCATCTTTGAGCTCCATGATAGTCACTAGAAGGAACCTTCAGTGATAACTGACTTTGTGTTGGTATCCTCTAGGAACAGATCTACCCCTAGATTTTAGAAGAAAGAATTAAAATTCAGTAGGTAATTAGAATTCTTCCACACTCAGCTCAGCAGCTGGTGGGCTTTGAGCAGTGCCGCACTCCCAGCTTCAGCACATCTCCCCACGGCCTCCTGGTCTCTGACCTTTCCAATGTCCTGTGTCTGCGCCTTTAACCAAGGTAGATATCTAAAAAAACTTCCCATTTCCTGAAGGGCTGTCATACCCTCCTGTGGTTATGGAACTTTTTGCCTATTGATCCAACTTGAATACATAATCACAGGTCTAAAGGGAATGGTGTATTTTTTAATGAAGGGGGATATAAAAGAAAGTTTATTTTATTTTTGTTCTTAACTATTTTTCAAGTCATATTTTGACTTGGGGAAAATTTAACCCAGGGAGCCAATCACAAATAAAAGCAACATTTCTTTTAAAAAGTAATATTGTACAAATATGTTTGGGGACTGTTGAAATGCATCTCTGGAAGGAACATAAAGTTGTTTATTAACATATAATTAAGACATGCTGTAAGCTAAATAAGCAACAGAATAATGTGAAATCTGAATGTAAGGATGCTGGAGCAGAGCCTAGTGACCTCCTGGAAGCACCCTTTGAAGAAGCTGGGTAGAGGGGCTGGCTGTGAGGGGCTGGGCTGGGCTGCAGGCCTCTGAGGACTTGCAGGAGCAAGCAGAAGGCAGAGAGCTGGATGGCGGTGCATGGTTAACAGTGGCTTGGTTGCAGCCCCTTCAAAGTATTAAACACCTCTTTTTTTTTTTCTCTCTGTCTGCATCTCTTTTATTCTACGGTAACTTCTGCTACATTATACAGCAGCATGAAGACCCTCTCCTGGTACCTGGCCCTCCCCTCAGGCTCTCTGACTCCAGAGCTATGACAAAGCACATCCTGTGTCTCATAAACTACTTGGTCTTGGGGCATTTCCTTAGAGTAACACGAAACAAACTGAGACGCCAAGTCCTCACAAAACATGTCAGTCAGGTATCATCGTTATACACACTTTCCATGGTACACAAATGAAAGTTTGAAATGTTGAGTAAATGGTGCTCCTATCGGTCTATGACCTTTGCGTTCTTTATTGCTGCCTTTCGGTCAGATCCTATACTGTTATTCAAGTTAATTCATATTGTGCAAAATGCTTAATCTAGTTGGGGGTTTGGAGGGAAGAAAGAGAAAATACGTGATGTTTACTTTGGGGAGCAGAGACAAACGGTGCTGCGGCTGAGGAGCAGTGTTTTGAGGGTGGTTTCAATGCCTTGTGTTGTGGGGGCTTCACTGCACTGCCCTGGGATGGTACTCACTGGCCAGCATCTTTAGACACTGCTGGAGAGGTGACAAGAAAACAGGAAGTGTGCAAATCGTGCTGGTCGGGGTGAAAAAATGAGTCCTGGGAACACCCGCTTGTGAAACCCAGAGCCAGTCCTCGGGCCCAGAGCACTGGGCCTCTGAGGCAAGACACTGACACAGTGGCCAGCTGGGCGAGCACCTAGCCCAAGTCCTCTCCGACAAGTGGAGGGAAGCAGCTCACTTGTGGACCTGCTTTTGTCTTCTCACTGCTGATCTTCTCATAGCAAGCACTTGTGCTCAGAAGCTCAGTGATGTTTGTCCTAGAAGTTCTTCATGGTAGCTTGTGCTTGGATACATGGTAAAATACAGGCTTCACAGAAACATCGGAGATGAATCCATGTGGCTAATGAGATGTCTTATAATTAAACTGTGGAACTCACTGCCACAAGTTATTCCAACTTGGGAATCTTAAAACAAGAATTAAAACAAGGAGAACATCAGCCATGCCATTAGCTAAGATAAAATTAGAAGGGAACTCAATCATCCAGCCCAAGGGCACCTTCTGAGGAGGAGAAAAGATCGAGGATTTTCCTCATGGTGTGGGATGGCAGGCTGCAACATAATTTACACACAAAGCCTGAACATGAGCAATATTCCTATAATGGCTTCATTTTCTATCACACATTTGCTACTAATTTACCAGTGTTCCCCCAAACTGTGTGGTGCAGCCCCTTTCTCTCCTTAAAATGGTTACAATATTCTGGTTCCTTTTAGGCTGCACGTCTTGAAGTTGAAATACTCTAATAAGATTATTCATATGATAAGTCGTCAGGCAACGTTTTCCCTACAATGGGTGATTTACAAAAGTGTATGTGTCAAAAATGAAAACTAAGGGGTCGGGGATTTAGCTCAATGGTTCTGGCACCTGTCTTGCAAGCGCAAGGACCGGGTTCGATTCCCAGTAACCACATACCTATACTGGGCATGGAGACTCAAGCCCAGCAGCAACCAGTACCACATACCACAGTGCCAGGTGTGGTGTCTCATGCCTGTAATCCCAGCACTCGGGAGGCAGAGGCAGGAGGATTGCTGTGATGTGAGTTTGAGGCTGAGCTCAGGGCCAGCCTGAACTACAAAGCGAGACCTTGTCTCAAAAAAAAAAAAAAAAAACCTAAAAAAAACAAATGAAAACTAAGCTTTGAAATTTAAAAATTTTAAAAGTCTACCTCCATTGTGTATAGCTATGCTTTTGTGGATGTTTTCCTTCTTTCTGCCTATTGTTAGTTCGTGTCTGTAGCTCATCATGCTTAGAAACCATACAGGGAACTGGCACATGTGCATCACATGTGTTAATCCCCGTTTTCCTCCCCTTCTCCTCCCTTCTCTCTCCTTTACCCTTATCTCTTGATTTTTTCCCCATCTGAGAAAGATCTGTCTCTTACATTCTATTGTGTATCTTTCACTTTATTTTATTTCTGTTTTTGGATTCTCATATCAGGGATACCATGCCGTATTTAAGCCTGTGCTTCTGCTTTATGTCACTTCTCCTTACAGTCTCCAGGTATACTCATTTTCCTATGAATGACTCAAGCTTATTCTAAAACCTTAGCCCTAAAGGAAAACAATTTATCATACACACTGAAATATCTTGAAAAACTTTTTCTGCAAAATTCAGGAAGAAAGAAGAAATTTCCAGGACAAAAGGGCACATACAGAAATTTATAACCCACCAAACTGCATTCTCAATAATTCCCAAGAAAGCCCTAGAGAGACACAATGAAGCTAAAATGACAAAAGTCTGATAGAATGACCACACCAGGTAGGGTGGTCAGTTAAGCAGAAGGGAAAGAGAGGAAATTGGCAGTGGGAAAATAATGCAATTAGAGGAGTAAGTCAACACTTTTAAATAATAATTCTTATGGTGACTGATCTCAATTCCTCAATCAAAATAAAAATATTTATTGAGTGGATCTAGAAACAAGATCTAATAGTATGCTACATGCAAGAAATCCATTTAACACAAAAACAAATTCCTAGATAAAAATCACAGGAAAAGGAAAAAAAATTTATTATAAGCAACAAGAAAGCTTTAAAAAGGGCTATAAGCTGTCCAATTTTTCAACAAAGTGAAATTTAAGCTAGAAGTGCTCAGAGAAAATCAAAGATCACTACATATGTGTTAAGGAAAAAATTCAACAGAAAGAGATAATACGTAAGATACGTACACCAAACAACAGCATGCCTAACTCAAAAAACACCAACTTCTGGACATAAAAAGGGAGCTAAATATAAACACAGGTATGTATTGTGGGAATCCTCGACTTTCCCCTATTACAAATAGGTCAACTAGACCAAAAAAATCATCAAAGTATAGGGTTTGAACAAACCTTAGAACAAATGATCTTAATAGATGTCTACAGAGCTTTGTACCCAGAACACATAGAGCACACACTGGCAAATGAAGCATGCTTAAGTAAATGCAAAAGATTTGATATCGTACCATGCAGCAGATTTTTTGAAACTCAAAACCAATACCAAATGAAAACACAGAAATTATGCAATTGCACAGAAATTAAACAATACACTTAAATAATCTCAGGATCACAGAAGAAATTAAGCAAGGAATAAGACAGTTTCTAGAACCAAAAAATAATGTTAGTCAGTACAACACACCAGAACTTACAGGATGCGGAGAAAACCCCTGAAAGAGGGGCATTTTAACTATGAATACTCACATCAAAAATCCCAAGTGAACCCAATTAAATAGCCCAACATTGCACCTCAAGGTCTTAGAAAAACAAGAACAATCTAACATCAAAGCTGGCACAAAGAAAGAAATGAAAAAACTCAGAGGAGAAATCAATGAAATTGAGGAAAAAAACAATCTGAAGAATCAATGAATCAAGAGCTGCTTCACTGAAATAATAAACAATGAATAAACTCAGCCAATTTAAAAAAAAAAAAGGAAAGAAAGGACACAGGTAAAATCAAAATAGAAGCCACTGAAATCTCCAGAAGATAATTAACAGCTACTTTGCAATGATGTACACCAATAAATTGTACAGTTTAGATGCCCAGAGCTATATGAGTCACCAAAACTGAGCCTAGATGATGTAAAACTGAGTAATCCAATAATTGGCAGTGAAGCAGCAACATTAATAAAAACTCTACCAAGCCAAGATTCACCAGATTCACTGGTAAATTCTACACAAACTTCAGGGAGAGTCTAACACCAGTATTTCTCATGATTTTTTAATTTTTTAATTTTTTTATTTTTTGAGACAGGGTCTCACTTTGTAGTTCAGCCTCAAACTCACATCACAGCAATCCTCCTGCCTCTGCCTCTCAAGTGCTGGGATTATAGGTGTGAGCCACCACGCCTGGCACTGTGGTATGTGGTACTGGTTGCTGTTGGGTGTGAGTCTCCACATCCAGTATTGTATGTAGTTACTGGGGAATTGAACCCGGGCCTTTACACTTGCAAGACAGGTGCCAGAACCACTGAGCTAACTCCCCGGCCCATTTTTCATGATTTTTAATGAAACTGAAGCATAAAAGACACCCCTCCAAGTCATTCCTAGAATCAAACATTGCCATGATGCCAAAACTGGACAAATACTCCACCATAAAAGAGAGCTACAGTGGACCCTTGAATTACAGTCAGCCTGACATACAGATAACGTGGGTTTGACTGGAACTGTTGTTTTAATCTAACCACCAAAGTCTTGAGTTAAGACCTGAATGCTGGCCGGTTGTGCCCCAGATGCTCTCAGATACAGATTTAACCTTGAAAGAGTTCTGGAAGGAACATGACAACATTTTTTCCTGTGCGGTGTTAACTGATAAATCTGGGCCAGTGTCTCTGTGAGGACCCTGAGATCTGCCTGTGTACAGGACAGAGACTTTGACGCCTGTGTAGAGGAGCCTGAGCCTTCAACTGAACAATCTGATTTACAACTCTTTCTTGAGAGCGAACTGAATTCTAAGTCAGGGGCCACTAGACCAATTTCTTCAATGAGTACAGTCTATGTGCAACAAATGTCAACATGATACTAGCAAAAGAAATGAGACAAGTCATCAAGAATATCCTATGACCACGATGACATCATGCCAAGGATGCATTTCTCTGCTGCTACCAGGCTGGAGAGAAGGCAGCACTGAAATGGCTCTACCGTTGACTCCACCCCAGTGCCTCTGTCTCCAGAATGTCTTAGCTCATCCCAGTTTCCTCAGTGCAGCTCTCTTGCTGTTTCAAAGGGTCCTCATCACTTCACAATGATATATTTATTAATCTATACATTCACAATGTAGTGAATCTAGTTTGATCTAGATCGACTATTTTGCACATAAAAATTTCCATGTGCTGTTTGCAGTCATGAAAATAAAAACCTGACAATACTAGCAAACTTTTCTATGATATGGAATAAAATATATTTTTAAAAGTTGGTGGTAGAGATGTATGAAAGAACTCTGGAATGCAAATTTTATAGGGCATCTGAAAGTCAGGGCCATTACCCCCTCTCCATTCTCCAGAGAAATTTTCAGAACTGAAGGCATGAGGTAAGAATAACAATGGCTATACTAGAGATGCTTAAAAATGAACTTTGAATCATGTAAGTCCTCAGATCTAGAGTCCTCCAGTCATAGACTGCTCTAGCTGTGTGTATGTGCAAAGGTGTCCTGCACTCTGGTGGTATTTCATGCCCTGAGGGGATGCAGCCCTGTGCCACAACAACCAACTCTATCTGCTATGCAGATGTTGTCTGAGCATGACCATCCTTCCAGCTGAAGTCGCTCCAGTGAGAAGCAGAGTCAGAATGAGACTCTCCTTCTCCTGCTGTGGCCACTGAAAATGTTCTGGGAGGCTGGAGCTGACTGGCCTTGAGCCCTCACTGCCCTTCGGCCCTTTGGGGGTGACACCAGGCAGTAGGAGAGACTGTTGTGAGGGATCAGCTGATGGCCAGCAAGAAATGATCACCTGCTGCAAAGATCGAGATGGCAGAGTCCTGCCGGCCACCGCCAATGCACTTCCATGCTTAGTCATCTCAAGTGCCCTCATCGCTGCAAAGAACATGACATTAGTAGCTTAGAAAAGTGGTTTCCATTGAGCATAAGCACATGTACTGAAATCATGCACCCACGGGGCACATAATCCGAAGTAAAGGGCCGTCAGCAGAAAGACGGTATTACCTTCCTGAAGAGCTAAAGCCCATGCTTTGTTGCAAAAAAATAAGTGAGTCTTCTTCAAGGATGGTTCTGAAATTATAGCAATCTCAGGAGGCTGGATGTGTGGGTCACAAAGCCGGTCCTGTTTTGTTATTCAGTTTCCATGGTGAAGCTGGCGTTGGGGAAGTGACAGGGAAAGCAGAGACACTTCAGTCTGACCTTCTGTATTGTCATTTATTAATATATCAAGTTTCTACTCTGACGATCGCTGTAAATAAATACATATATGCAGATACATTCCATTTAAATATCTCAGTGTTATAAGGTCATTTAATGAATGTAATTTTAAATAATAAGCAACTTTTCTCTAGGAATAACCCAATGGTTCAAAAAACTTAAACTTGAAATTATAGGAATGAAGAAAGAGTGTACACACACACACACACACACACACACACACACACACACACACACATTTACTTTGTGTCCAGGGATTACTGAGAACCAAGCATTTGGGAAAAAAAGAAAAATAATATTATGAAAACATATCTTTCTTCTACCCTGGAGAAATATGAATTTAGCTTTAAAACGCTCTAAAAAAATAACTCAAGATGGAAAGTAAAACTTCCAGTGCCTTAAAAGAAAATTTAAATTATATTCTCTTATTCTTCCTTTCTAGCTCTTCTTCAGATTATCATCACCAGGAAAGTATCAGTTGACATTCTGGGTGCCCTACGCCATTCTAGGGAACCCCTGATGTTTTTCTGCCTGGTCATCAAGGTTATCCTTTAAAGTAGGCATGAAAAGTAAACACCTTGTGTCCTGAGTGTGGAAAGTCTCTGTCCACCTGGGAAGAACAAAATTGAGTGTAGCTGCTGAAAAGTTAAGACAGAGAAACTTCACGTTGAAAGGCAGTAAAGGGGAAATCCAGTGGACATTGTTGATGGGATTTACATGCAAATGTTGGGATTTGCTTTGCTGTAACATAGAAAAAATTTTCAACAGATAATTAGAACAAATTAAATTTTATATATAAAGGGCCGGGGAGTTAGCTCAGTGGTTCTGGCACCTGTCTAGCAAGTGCAAGGGCCCGGGTTCGATTCCCCGGTAACCACATACAATACTGGGAGTGGAGACCCACACCCAGCAGCAACCAGTACCACATACCACAGTGCCGGGCGTGGTGGCTCACGCCTGTAATCCCAGCACTCGGGAGGCAGAGGCAGGAGGATTGCTGTGATGTGAGTTTGAGGCTGAGCTGAGGGCCAGCCTGAACCACAAAGTGAGACCCTGTCTCAAAAAAACCTAAAAAAAAAAAATTTATATATAAATAGTCTATGTTCTAATGTGTGTACTATTTTGGAAATCAGTATTCATAGAATTACCAAATATGGCATACAACAGCTACCTCAATAGAGATAATCTTTGTGGTCAATTTTCCACATCAAGTACCCTTGAGTTATCATGCAACAGGGGCAGGAGGACACATAACATACTTTGCCAGTCGTGAGCAATGTGAGTGTGAGTAGAGAGCAGGACATTCACTTACAAACTCAGGACCTTCCTCACTTAGTGGGTGAAGTGAAGTACACAACACCACTCAAATCAATTCTTGTTTGTCTTTCTTCATTTCAGTGCTACTCTCTTGGCTACTTTCTAAAAAGCCAGGAGAAGCCTATAGAAGAAAGTGGAAAAGTAACGTGCATGTTAGGACATGGGTGAGCCCTGACTCTGAGGTAGAAGAGAAAATGACCGATCATATTTATGCTGACTATCAAAAATCTTGCTCCCAAGTACTCTCTGAAAGCCAGAAAATCATGCATAAAAATCAAATGACCAAGTATAATACGTAGAAATGGAACTGATAAAAGTGAAAGTAGCTTGTAAAACTGGTTAGAGAGACTCAAGTGGGAGATTCTGGGAAGAATGTGTGTCCTTTGAGAGTGGAGTAAGGTAGCAGGAGCCATTGGTTGGGTAGAAGCTTCTTAAGGCTCACACTCATGAAGTGGGCTCACATTTCATCTGCAACCTACTGTTATATTCGTAATAAAATGTATCTGTCATTAAAGAAAGAACACTTTAATTGGTAGTGATGGTTAGTCATCAGGGAGTCATTTGTACCGTCCGACTTTTATGGAAGGAGGATGCTTTAGGAGCAGCTGCTCATTCTTTAGTAGAACCTACTTTTATCTTAGTGGAGGGGACGCTGTCTCACAGAGCTGCACTTGGAGCAGGGAGGAGAGGAGGAACAAGAGCAGACAAGGTGGATCTTAGTAAATTTTCTGAGGTCAGACTGGATAACCCTTGCTTTTAGGATCGAATGTACTCCTCTACTTTTTTCTTCCTTCAAACAGTAAAACAGAATGACAAATACTATGAGTAAGGAACTGTTTTGCCTCTGAAATTACAGAAGTGAGTGAGATCCAGCCCTGGCCCTAAAGTAGAACAAAGTCTAAGGGGCGGGGGTTTGGGTTTCACCTTTCCTTTCAGTAGAGTGACCTTGGCTACAGGGTCCAAAGCCAGCAGAATCTATCAGGGCACAGCCAGAGGGTTGGCATGCTCACAAGTCCAGAAAGGACTTTGCACATTCAAGAAGGTTTATCTGCCCATCCTTCTCTGAATTTTCTTTTTAAAAATCATATCTTGAAAAAAATGGACATGGAGCTTTTATTACCATGTTAAAGCAAAATCAAAGCAAGTCTGAGAATCCTTAAGGAATAAACTTCTTACTTCACAAAAATTGATATTTATTCAACGAATGTGAAAGAGAAATGGAGCGCATTAGTTTTTACTGCATGATTCATCTGTTAGTACTTTGCTCGTGGAAGGTGTAGGAAAAGGAGAGAATGGATTGGAGAGGTCAAGCATGTGCTTTTTTCCCAGAACATGGGACGGGCCCAGTGCAGCGCACTGCACCAGTGCTGAGGGATGAGCGGAGGGGGGCACGCAGGGCCTGGGCGGGAAGTTCCAGCATGCAGCCCCGCGTACCAAACACCACACGCAAGAGTAACAGTGTGGACACCCTGCATGCTTCGCTTTCAGCCCTCCATGGCGCCCCAGCTGCTTTGGCCCTGGATGTGTGGGCTCTGAGACTTTAGTGGGATTTTCTTTCTATTTTAGAAAACTCGAGAACCTGAGTAGAAATGCATATCTTCTGGTCAGCACAAAACATTTTTCTCTTCTACCCGAGTATGTACCTCATCTCAATACAGATGCATGTGATAGAATCTCCCTGGGAAGCTAGCAGGACTGGATCCCTCTAATAAAGTAAAAGTAAATCCATTTTTGATCCACATTTTTAGGTGTTATTGTAAGAAAAAAGGGAAAGAAAAACTGGAAGGACTGTCTCTGGCATCAGGGCAGCAAACCATTTAACAAGTGTACTCCTAAAACTGTCACTGAATAGGAAGCAGGAACGGGCTCGATTGTGCCTTCACAGCCTCCCTTCTGTGCTGCACCCCAGCAAGCAGTGACACAGCGGGAGGGTAACAGGGGGTGCTCTGGTCCACACAGGAAGAGCCCTGAGTATTTGGGAAGAAACAACAGACAACAAGCAAACGGAGCCTTCTCTTTGTGCTGAGAATAATGCACATCTTGACGTGAGAACCCTAGTGTGTTAAGGAGCATAAAAATGACAGCATTTTCTTTTGATGGAAAATGACAAATTCTCACTGTGTTTTCCTCAGGCTTTGAGAAGTGACTGAAAAAAGTAGCAGCATTCATGGATGTATCACTGGGAAATAAACTTGCGGGTGTGAAGCGAGCTTCACTGACAGAGGAGGAGCTCCACAGCGCCCCTCAGAGGCCAGGAGGCTGATCAGAGCTGGCAGGTGGCAACGTGGGCTGTGAGTGAGGACCCCTCAGGGACGGAGGAGGGGAGGAGGAGGCCGAGGAAGAGATCATTCAGTTGCCCTTCTCTGAAAAGACATCTGTTGCTGTAGATCCAAAGACCAGAACTATTACCTCTCCTGTCTCAATAACACTCAAAAATTACTTAATGACGTCTAGTGGCTTCGTGTTGCATGATTAAAAAGTCAGAGAGTGGAAAAACCTCCATTTCAAATCCCCACATTGCACGTGGCACCTTTTGTCCTGGAATCCTCTGTAAGGCGAGTGATCTTTTCCCTTTAGATACACAGTGCTTGTTGGTGAAGGATTTTAACGCAGGCACTGAAACTGTGGGAGCTGATGACCTGGAGCTGGGGCTGTGTCTTCCTCGGGGCGGAAGCTCACCAAGTGGGGCATCAGAACAGGGAGACATGGTGGGTGAGGAAAACAGACATAAAGACAAAGGACTGACAGTGCGTGTGAGTGTGCGAGTGTGAGTGACTGCGCGTGTGAGTGTGGAACCCACATTGTGGGAGAGCAGGGGAGGCTCAGTGACTCTGGATGAGAAGAACCGAGTTGGCTGTCGTGAGGACAGAATCTCAGGGGACTGTGAGGGAGGCTGGGACTCCTGATTGCCAAGGGTTAGCAAAAGTGACAGGTGCTGAAGTCGAGGCACGGAGGAGGGTGACGCAGCATGCCGGAGTGGCACGAATGAAGTTAGTCGGGTGCCAAAGATATCAGCGCCTGTGGGGAGGGACTTAGAATTGATAGATGACAATGGAAATGGACGGATGATCTCAGCAGTTTGTGACTCATGTCTGTGTACCTGGATTTGAAGTCTGGGGGCACAGGGGTCTGGACTGTGTGTGTGGCACTACCCTAGGGGTTCACACACTTCAGGTAAGAGAGGAGGGACAGGACATTTTGCACTCTGTCAACAATGAGAAAATGAAGATCAAAATACAAAGACGTAGCAGAGGAATTAAGACTGAAAGGGAGATGTTCACATAGTGAGAAAAGTAGGAAGTTGATCTGGAGTCAGAAGCTGCTGCGTTACCGGTGGGGGCTGGCCTATCCTGGCTCAGGGCTCCAGGGAGAAGCAGGTGTGCAGCTGGGGTTGACTCTCAGCTCTGGAGCTCAGATTCCAGCTTTTCCTGGCAAGCAAGGTACTGGTAGGAGCTCTGTGTCCGAGCTCTGTGAATGAAGGCTGGCTCAGCCAGGTATCTGGGACACACCTGCAACCCCGGCTCTGGTAGTTTCAGGCAGTAGGACTGCAAGTTCAACCCAGCCTGAGCCCCTGAGGGACTTAGCATGAACTCGTGTCAATAAATAAATAAATGAAAATGGGGGGGGGGAAGGTAGTTCAGAGCAAGAAACTTGGTTCAAATCCTGTTCTGCAATAAAGAAACAAATAAACAAACAGAGAGATATCTACCATGAAGTCTATTCTGGCCCGGTACAGACTTCTGTTTCTTACCTCTAACTTACCTTCTATCAGATGTGTATGACTTAAAATCAGAGTGGAGTCCTTGTGGACTTTGTGATGACTGAGTGTAGCACATCTTCTTGTCTCTGGGAGGCCTGTGCAGCTGAATCTCCTCTGGAGGCAATTTGTTCCCCCAGCACTCCCCTGGGAAGATGTATCAGAGTATGATAAACATCTTCAGTAAGTGTCACGCTGCATAGATTTTCTGTTTCAGATTTGCTTTTCAAGGATAAAATGGTGAAAAGAGCTAAATTATTGTTTCTAAATACAAGTATTCATTTTAAAAAGAGTCTCACTCTACAGAGGCAGTGTGGTGCTGTCCCTCTGGGGAGCAGTGTGGCCAGCATGTGGACGAGTGGGCGGCCTCGCCAGAGTCCAGTGCAGCATGGGAGTTGTGTAGCTGAGGAGCCATTCAGTGGGTGGACACCAGCCCAGAGCTCAGCTCTGCTGCCACCCTAAGCTTAGACTCTCAAGTCAAAAATGACTTATTTAGGCAGAGTCACGACTTTGTTCCGTGGCTGAGTGTGGCGGACCTGCACTTGGGTAGAGGAGCATTGGCGTGGTGGGTCAGGGGCCTTTCCCACAGCAGGCCGCAGATGCCCTGCACGTAGCCAAGCTGAGAACAGCCTTGCACCTCCAAAAGCCCCCTGCTTTCCCAAGGCACTGTCATCTGAGTTGTAGGGGCTGGGCAGCCAGAGTCCACACCACCGCGAGAGGGGAAGGTGCTTTCTGGCTTGACTCCATCTGATTTGCATACTCCAGGTGACGCTGTCACAGGCATGCCGTTTATGACACTGCTTCCCACGTTTCCTGGTGCTGAGAGCAATGAGGGGTGTCTGATAAGCTCCTTCTCCAGCATCCACCTGGGATGCACTGACAGAAAACCTCCAGGGAAGGGACCTGGGGGTGCACACTTTACAGAAACTCTGATTACTGTACTCAGAAATTTGACAAGCGAGAGATTTGTGAAAAACTACAAATTGGTATTGCTAGTCACAACTGAAAGGATTTCTTTTTAGAAGTAATGGGAGAATCTTGCAGTGTGTGAAGTCCCTACTCACACAATTTACAATACCCCAGAACACCCACACTCACTTCTGACTTTTCTTTTTGATCAGCAGCATGGGAATATTGTGGATAATTGAAGTCCAAAGAGAACATAGAAAACAGAACCAAATAAAAAGAAAACAGTACCTTTTGTCTTCAAAATTGCTAGGGCAGCTGCTGGCTTGTCCCCTGAGCTCTTCCTTGAGACTCAGGTGCTATTCGTAGTGGAAGAAGCATCCACAGAAGGAGCCTGAGACATGCACAGGTGAGGTTCTGGGAGGAGCAGGACACAGGCCCCCAAGGTGCACTGGTCAGGCCACATTCCCAGCAGCTTCAGTCATGGCATCCACCTTCCCAGGTGCTGCTGCAGGTGGAGCAAGCCAGGCTGAGGAGGCTGCTCTGGGGAGTGTGGCCCTGGGACAGGCCTGGCTTTCATTCCCACGTTGGCCAGTTAACCTGTGTGTATTGCTCAGGTTGCTCACAACTGGGACAAGTAGAGGAGGAGAGGCTTAGATTGGGTTATGGTTTTGCAGGATTCAGTCCATAGTCAACTGGCTCCAAGCCCAGAACATCATGGCTGACAAGACTGCACCGGACAAACGCTCAGTCCCTGGTGGCTGCAAATGAGGCGGCTCTTCTCCCTCCTTCCGTTGCAATTGACTTGATGTGAGTTATCCTTGGGGTGATTTGAAAGTACTTGGAAAATATTAAGTCATCACAAACCTTTCAGTGGAATGTAAGATAAGTCCAGAGTAGATGTATCAAACAAAGTTTCAGGGCTGGATTTAGTATAGGTCTAGATCTTCCCGTGAGGCCTCCTGGGTCCAGACATGGGTTTCCAGGTGGCTGGATTGTAGGAATGCTGTAACTCACTTGTTCTGAAGAGGGATTGTCTTGTCCTAAGAGATGGGTCATGTCCTTCCTGCCTGGCAGATCTTCTGTCACGTCACTGCTGCCTCTGACTCACCAGCCACAAGGCAGAACTTCTGAACCATGAGCCGAAAGGTACTTCTCTTCCTGTAGACGCAGGTGACACGCACCACAGCTGCCACACGGACTGTCTTGGTGGTGGAGCAGTTGGCCTATAAGCTCAAGGGCCTCTGTTTCAGCCTCAACACAATGAAAGAAATATTCAAACATGAGAACTTTGAACCCACCATGTATGCTACCACAAGGCCTATCTCTCCAGTCTTCCAAAAAGGAAGGAGCAGCTCTGAGCGGCTCCCCTCCATAGGCAAGTGGGGTGCAAAGGAACCCCATGTTGTCCAGTGTTGTGCACAAGAAAAGCTTGATAAGAAAAGCAACTTGTTTTGTGTAGAAATCAGAATTTGAAAATATTCTTTGGGGTCATAGAGCAAAAGGACCTTCAGTTTCAGGTGGGAGGCAGCTGCGTTACCCTGCACTTTGAAGCCCTGGTTTGTGTGTCGCCACCTTCACTGGCCCATCTCAGCATCTCAGGCTGGCGGTGGCGTGTGGGTGGTATGTCCTCTTCTACAGGACACTGTGACTCTGAAGTGAAGCCCTGCCCCTTCCTGTCGATCCCCCTGCAGGTCCCTCATGCAGCTACAGAAGGTGCCTGGCTTTCCAGTTGCTTTTTGAGTTAGAGTAATAGTGCCCTGAACTCTCATAGCTGCTAAATCTTTGGACAATCCATCAAGCCCACTGCACCCTGCAGGATAGGGAGTGGCCTCAGGCCATCGCTGGGTGGGAAGACTTTGTGGGAAGCCTGGACAGGCAGAAGGGTGTTGGATGCATGTGGGAGATGTGGGTGAGTCCTGGCTCTGACCCTCGGCCGCCGGTGCCCTCAGAGATCTGTTTATCCTCCTCAGGCCTCAGTAGCAGTAACAACGCTGCAGCCATGGTGACTGGCTGAGGAGGGCAGGCGCCTTGCCCACTGCATGATCTTCTCACGGTGCTGAGCAGAAAGTGTCCGCAGGAGCTTCCTAAGGGTGTGCCAGCTGTGTGTCTGTTCCTGAAGCTTGAGCCACGCAGAGCCCAGAGCCAAAGATGGTTTTGGTTTTGTTTTGGGTCAAAATTTCCTCAATTAAAAATGTTTGAGTTCCTCATAGAATTCCACAGTAAAGTAAGTTACCGGACAAAATAAAAGAAAGAAGCTGGGAAACGGAAAGAAACCATGGGGCTGGGGCAGCCGAGAGGAGAGGAGAGCAGAGGAGGAGGAGGGCCGCGGTGACGTGCGCCTGTGCCAGCCCCGAGAGGTGTGTCCCGTGAGCACGTCCTGACCCAGTCAGAGTGGAGTCAGACTGCGCAGGCGAACAGTGAACAAGAGTGAGGGTGAACCACGTCTGGCCGGGAGCTCGGTCACGCTCCCTGGCCGCATTGGCTCCCTCTGGATGGAGCCTAAGGACTGCAGGGGGCATGGAGAGGGCCACTTCGGGCACCAGGACTCCTGTGCTGAGAGGGGAGTCCAGGGGTTTTCACAAGTTACCGCTGCCTGCGGGGGAATTCGTAGGTGCGTCTGGACATTCTTTCTGGTGTTCTGAGAGTGGCACGCTGCTGATAGGCAGCCAAATATGTTTTTCCCAAGATCTGTTTCTTAAGTTTGTAAAAGCACAGTATTTATCACACGTATGTTAACACATTACCTGTGCTCCTCTTCTGGCCAGATCGAGGCCCAGCTCCGGCTCCTCCCTGTCTCAGGGAAGGTGGAGGCCACAGTTTCACCGATGGAGTCTGCTGCGGAGATGTCCCAGGACGCAGTGGATTCACCGGGTACACGGTGAGTGAAGCCAGTTGGTAGATGGTCCGGAGAAGGCAGCCGCGGCTCCAGCTTGGGTAGGTAGCCTCAGAGAGGCACAGGTTGTCACCAGCATTGTGCAAGAGTCAGATTTATAATCAACAGTTTCCCTTTATTTAGGGCTTATGATGGACCACGTGCACTCACAATACACTTCATTTAAATTAACCCTGATAACAATCCCAACAGTCGTTTTCAGTTGACTTACCTTCTTATTCTTATGTCACCAAGAAAACCCAAACCCAGAGGGCTGAGTGAAGTATCCAGGGTCACACAGCTCATAGCTGACTGAGCTGAAATCTCAGCAGAATTTTCCTTAACACTAAACATGGGAGAGAGTGATTCCCACTCTTGTACTTCTGTTTGTATTGGAAATCAAAGGAGACAATCTTCCCAAGGGTGTTTGGACATCATGCCCCGTGGAAGATGGAGAGTGACAGTCAGTAAGGAGAAAGGTGCATTGTCCTGAGTGTCAGTGCTGACACTAATTTTTCAGGTAACTTTAAAAAAACCCCACTCTCCCCTGCTTTGCAGGCCTTGCATCTGCAGAACAAGCTCGGCTCTGGGCAGCACTGGCGCGCTGTGAGCCCACGTGTGAGTGTGGGGCTCACCCTGCGGGGCGTCGGCCTCAGCAGGACCTCAGAGGAGGAGGCGCGGGGAGAGGGCAGCACTTGGTGCAGAGGCAATGTCTGGCTCCTGAAGAGCCCCCTGAGGGATTCCGCCCCCTGAGGAGCAGCTTTGGTGTGCACATGGGAAGCTTCAGGGGAGCCCAGGGCTGGAGCTGCAGAGCCCGCGCAGAGCCTCCCGCCGCCAGCTCCTCCTCATACACTTGAGTTCTGCAGGTTTTCATCCATGTCAGTTCAAAACCCTGTGGTAAACGCCGGGAGCACGAAGTCGAGTCATGAAGTCATCTGTAGCCTATGCAGGACGCCTCCACGGAGTTGCATACCAAGGGCTTTTTTGTAGATGTGAATGACTTGGGTATTGGTTTACACTGTGACCCTCTTCCTTTCAACATCCATAAAGTTAAATCCTAAACCAAACATAGACAGCCTTCAGCATATAATGTTTTGGCTCTAATATTTGTATGCATTGGAGAAATATTTCCCTCACTCCCTTTTCAGAGAACCCATCTTATAGAAAGTCATGTTGGAATAGCAGAAGGCTGTAACACTAGGCTCAAGTTTTGTACTATGAAGAAACACCATTATTTTATCATCTTTGTCCATGGATGCTGCACAGAAAAGCTCAATAGGGGCAGGCAGCACATTTGCTTGTTTTGTGAGAAAAGGGAAAAAGATTTGGCCCAAAACATGAAGTGACGCTGTGGGAGTGCTGGAACCTGATAGCGCAGTATACACGTCAGGAGGGAGTGGCAGGTCTGGGTCAGCAGATGTCTTCTCTACTAGGTTAATTTGCAAAAACACAACATCAAAGAAACCTACCCATTAAATCCCTCTCATTTAACTCCTACTTGGAAGTGGGCATCAAAAAGCCTCCACAGCTGCTGCAAGGACCGGGAATGATGAACTTGTTCTACAGGGGTGTTTCACTGGAGCATAACTGGTGCTCTGTGCTCTGATTGGTGCCCAACCATCATTAAACTGCCTCCTTATGGGTTACAATTACCCATCGAAATGTTTATTAATAAGAGACTGAGGCTTGGACTCAGGCCATGGCCTCCATGTCAGGGCCACTGATTGCGATGCATTATTTAAATGCCATTTCCAGCACATTAGAGATGATAATGGCGGCATTATCAGGTGGGGTGCTGCAAAGAGGAGCCCACTGACACGGTGCAGGGATCTCCCAGAGAGAATGGCTGCACTTTCTGAAGACCACAGACTTTTTGCCGTTAGCTGCCAAATGGAGTTTTTGGCCTATTACTGTCACAGAGCTCTCTCAGAAGTACTCTTTGGTGGACAGTAAAAAATGGAAATGGCTATTCACTCATGAAGTAATGATTGTTTTGGATGGATCCAGAAGTACAATGCATTGTAAACACTGAGCTATCAGCCTTATTTATGAGGCCTGGTTTCAGCTGTTCAAAACTACTGAGATGATTTCCAGCTAATTGTACAGAAAGATTTCCTAACTACATGTGCTGTTGGAGGTGACTAAACATTATTGTTCCACATTTAAGGATGTGGAAACCCCATCTCATGGGTGTCACTGAGCCAGGAGAATTGACTGCAGCCAGAAAGACAGTGACCTGGCTTTGCAGTTTCTTTGAAACTTCATGGATGCAGTGTGGAACATCAAGATGACTTCTCTGGGGTCAAGCTCTCTGCCGTGTCTGTAAGCCAAAAAGAAGAACAATGCTATACTTGGTTCTGCTTCATTCTTTCCTCCTACCTTGGTTTAGTAGTTATATCCTCAAAAGCCAGAGGTCTTTCATTCTCTCATTTCACTGTCATCTTGTTTCCTAAAAATCATCATTCACTCCATTGGCCCACAAGTTCACCCTGAAGAAAGTTCTAAAATTTTTCCAAGGGGTCCACTTAATTCTGAATTCCATCTAAAAATGAGTGGAAAGAAGGGAGCAAAAAGGGAGAAAGGAAGGAAAGAAGAAAAGCAGAGAGAGACACAGGGAGGAAGAAAGGAGGAGGAGGAAAGGAGGAAGGGAGGAAGGAAAAAAGAGAAAAAAAGAAAGATGGTAGGAAGAAGAAAATGTAGGGCTGAAGGGGAGGTGGAGAGATACTTCTCCACAGAGTCATGTCAGATGTGCACTAAGCACATGAGTCCTCTATTGCCAGCACTGACTTCTTTTTCCTTTCTGAGCACAACATTAACTTACCAAATGCCTTACTGTTAGGCAGTCACTAACTGCAGTTTCCTTCGTGTGGTGAACGTGTCCGCAGGAGCCGTCCTTGCTCGCGGAGCGGAGCCGGGTTTCCCAGAGAGTCTGGTGCCTGCAGGAGCACTGCACTGCAAGACCAAGTGGCACGTGCTCCAGGCCTCGTGACTGCTTCGAGAAATAGTGTTCGTTCTTCCCTTTAGAATGAAAATTAGCCCAAGATGGAGGTCAGGGTAAAACATGGTTCCCTGAAAGAGGAAAGCATCCGTGATAGGAGGGAAAATTCTTTGTATGTCTTAAGAGATGTTTTCTTCAGGGAAAGGAAAATGTGCTTGTCTGTTTTTAAAAGTTAAGGTGTAGAATGTCTTCCTTGTACATCATGGAATTATCAGGAGGGAGCCCATCTATAATGAGAAATAAAAATCTAACCTCTTGCAAGGAATTTTCTTTCTTCTATGGACTGCCTTGTTGGAAATTTCCAAACTGAGTTCTCTGGCTCCTGCCGAGGTTGGAATTGAAATTTCTTCTCACCATTACCGAGCTGCAGGTGAGATATCAGACTGTCACTCCCTATCAGAGGCTCCCAGGGCTCTGCTAGGGCTGACTGGGTATGGATTTCTCTCAGCAAATTGAAATCTGGCTCCTTTCACAGGGCAATACAGAGATGGGGTCACATTTCCCCACGTCTTGCCAGGATACCACTGGCATCTGCCACTCTGAAGAGGATCCATTTTTTCAGATCTGTGAGATTCTCTTGGAGATTTGTTCACATTTCAGATTTTCAAGCAGGGAAATAGCTCAGACAAATGAAAACTGAATACAGGTAGGAGGGAAAGCACTCCCTTTTAAGAGGTTAATTTGACTTCTGAAAATCGTATTTTACATTGTGATGGTGAAGTGAGTAGTGAGCTGAGGCAAAAGTGAAACAGAAAAGGGGGTGATTCAGCGGACACCATCGTGATTTAGTTTGGGTTCCTGCTACTGGAGAATGCATCTTATGCACAATCATAGTTCAGGTTCTCAGGCAGATGTCAAAGGGAATGAAGGAGACGAACTCCAAAGCCCTACAAATGGGTGAGCAGCTGCCGGGTACTCAAGGGACAACCTATTGTGTGGAGGTAGCCTGTGCTCATTCTCTTGGTTGAGAGAAGCAAGTTCTATTCTACTTGATTCTGGAAAAATCATATTTTTCAGGCTGAAGACTCCTCAATACTTGGTTCTCAGAGTAACGAAACTGAGGAAGGAAACGAAGCGAAGGTTCAAAGACCACCCCTGGTTCCTGTGTCTGCGTAGCCAACTCGCAAGCACGGACAAAGAGTTGATAGTTTCGTAGTAGGTTGAATTGGGCTGGGGAATGTGCAAATAACTGACAGCAGGGGTTATCAACTTGTGTAAGTGTTGAGGAGAAAGAATATGAGAGAATTTTGACTGTGGTAGTGGGTAAGGTGGAAAGACAACAGAAGAAATGCCTGAAAAGGGCCACGTATAACTTATTAACATTTCATTAAATTAGCCTGAAAACGCTGGGGGGTTATTTCAGAGACCTGAGGCCTTCGAGGAAATTGTACGACGTGTGACTGGAAGCTACAGTGAGTGTTTAAATTAGAAACTTATTACAATCATAGACACACTGCTATCGATTCCTTTTGAAACTCTCCCCTCCCACACATGTGTCCCATTATTCTTGCCTCTTTCTGAAGTGGTTCTGGAGCCCTTCCCTGAGTTCTTCACCTGTGCTGCTGTGGCTGCTTCAGGGTCCCCAACTATTTAAAATTTTTTTGTTTCCCAGGCATTTTGACTCTGGGGAAGAGCCAGAATTCGTGCAGCGCCAGATCTGATGAATAAAGCGGAGGAGATCACACTGCAATGCTTATATTTGAGAGAAGTCATCATAAATGTCTTGACCTGGTTCAGAACACCTATTCAGTCATGAGAAGAAAAATGGCGTTACATGCATGAGATTGTGTGTGAGGGGCATCGATGAAAGGCGTCTTTTACCACAATCCTGTCTTTGTTTTTATTCAAACAGTGAGAGTACTTTTGATCACACTATATAACTGTATGACAGAAAATAGATCAAGAATGAGAACTGTTAGGTGCCAGAGAAATGTATGTCCCCAGGGTGCTGGCTGAGCTGGCCCTGAAGAGCAAGAGCTCCCCGTTCTTCTCTTGGACCCCACTGCTGCTCCTTCTTCCTGTGGGAAATGAGGCAGTGCTTCCGGAAAGAGGGTGTAGCTGGGAAGTTCTGGTAAGGCAAAATTCTGACAGGGAGGCCCACCTGCCAGGTGATGTCGTCAGGAAGCAGCTTCTGCAGGGAAAGATCTGGGAAGAAGAGGAGTGGTTAGACAGGACTAAACAGTACCCATTAATTTGATGATATTTCCAAATGGCAATAAAAGTTAAACAACATCCATGGAGTAAGACCTCCAGAGCCCACCAAGGGGATAAAACAGTCCTATTTTGCCTGATAATATTTCCTCTGAAGCACCATTATCTGTTGCCAAGCTTTTCTTATGTTTTTTTAAAAATATATATTTATCCATGTAACAGTCTCTATCCCTCCAACATTTTAGCTAGCTAGGCTACTATGTCAGTACTTTTTGGACCTGCTATTTGGAGTCCCAACAGGGAAGAAGGGGGCTTCGGAGCTTTGCCACCCTGAATTCCTCCTGGAGATGCCAAGGAAAGAAGACCAGCTTCTGTAGCCCGGCTCCTCCCTGCAGCTCCCTGATGGCCTCATTGGTCTTTTCTTTGAACCCGAGTGAATTTTTGAGAATCTCCTGCTTCCGCATTAGTTGTTGCATCGGTGACTTCACCCTCACAGGAGCCGGTGCAGCTCCGATGTGTCCTGAGAGAGGCCTCTGCCTCAGCCTCTCACACTTAGTCTCTCTCTTCCTTGGGTTATACTAACCCAAGTGTGGCACAGTCACGCTGGGCTCAGGGACCCGCAGCAGGCCTCACACATGTCTTGGAATTGCGTGCATCTCCTAGTTTTGCTAGAAACAGAATATGCCTTCTCTCCATTTTAATGGTGCTTGTGTAACCTTCAGGTGGGACATGATGGTGACAGTGGCAGAGACAGTAGCAACGAGCCTAAATGTCCATTAACAGATGACAGAATAAAGAAAATGTAAAATGCAATACATATATATATATATATATATATATATATATATATAGTGGAATACCACTCAGCCAGAAAGAGTGAAATTATGTCATCTGCAGGAAATGAATGGAATTCGAGGACATAATTTAGGTGAAATAAGTCAGACCCAGGCAGTTAGATATCACATGAGTTCTCTTGTATAACATATCTAAAACAACAGTAAACGAAAAAAAAAAAAAAAAAAAAAAAAAGGAAAGATGGTGGGAAACAAAAAGGCAGATTCGTTAGTGACGGAGAAAGGGGCCCGAGTGTGGGGCCCGCGGGTAGGACCACGGCAGCGGAAGGTCACCCAGCATGTCTCTGAGACAGACACAATGCTGTGCACTGTACACAAACAATCACAGAGAAGGAGACTCAGCGGAACAAGAGGAATGAAGCGAGGTGCGCACGGAGACCTCAGCCACAACACCAGAAGCAGCGCCCCTCACGGAAGGCCAGGGATGACCCGAAGATGAAGTTGGGGACACTTCCCTGGTTTCCCTGGGGACAGAGTCACAGACTGTCACAGACACTTGGCACTCCCGTGCTCCTCTGCTGAGGTGAAGGTATGGAAAGTGTTAAAGCAGGTACAGTCAGAGCTGCGCTGCTGCACGCCTGAGCCTCGCCCTTCAGCCCTCAGAGTGAGGAGCTGACACCACACAGTGATCTCCCTCTCAAGAGTATGCTGTCCCATCTCCAGGATGCCATCATCCGGCTTCTGCTCACCGTGTGGCATAGACACCAGTGACTACTTTGCTTGGACATGGGAGGCATCACTAAGGCCACAAGAAAGCACATCCTGTCGGGTACATGATAGGAGATTAAGTAGATTCTGTTAACTAGAAGGAAACGCAATCACAAGGCATTTAGAAGTCGGGAAATTCCACACTGCCTTTTGCCAAATTTCATTGTGTCCTATTTTTTTTTTACCTATGTACTGGGAAACCCTTGTGTCACTGCTAGAAATCTCTTTAGGAGAGGAATGTGACAGAATCTGTTTTCATGCTTTTGTTCCCTGGATAGCCTATACCTTTCTTCTTTCTTTCAGGACTAGGTAATTAAATCAAACTCTCTCAAGTGAATCAATACGTTGCATCCTCTTACCCAGCTTTTTCTGCTGTTCTCTTACTTCTAAGTATATTCTTCTGTTTATTCTCTCTCTCTTCTCTAAGAAAAAGACATAAATAAACTTTTAAGAGTGCATTAGGAGTACAATCAGTGTATTTGGTAAAAACCCAGAACGCACAGAACATTTCAACATTTATGAAAAATATAGCTGAATTGCAAGTATTCTTATGATTAAGTACATTTTCTTGTGTTTCTGTTAGGCTTACCAAATTGCTCCTATTAATACAATGTTCTCATGCATTATGTAACAGCTGGGAGCAAAGAGTAAACGCGGAGGCTTACACTTGGAGAAGTTCTGTCACTCCTGGTCAGGGTTGCGAGCTGGCCCCCAGGCCCCATGGGCTACAGCACAACACACCTGTCCTGCAGTCCATATCAAAATACGTCATGAAGTTAATTAAATTCTCTGATATTTCTTGAGAGAAGAACTAGGCATTGTGATTTTAAAAATAGATCTGGCAACTGAAGTAATAAAGAGTGCAGAGTGCAGGAGGTTGAACTTAATGAAAGAAGAAAGGGAAAAATGCATTAAGAACAACACCATCATGAATCACCGGGTGTGGAAGGTGAGTGGTCCTTGGAGATCCCCTGTTCCGGGGGCTCCTTCTCGGGACAGGACCTGGGCTCGCAGTGCAGTGCGGTGGTACGTAAGGGAGTGGAGCGTGCGATGCCAGCCCCGGCCGGCGCTGAGGACAGGGCTCCAGCAGCGGCCAGGTGTTGGAATGGTTCACTCATTTCTAGGGTACTTATGGGTGCTTTGAAACAGCTATTTCCCCACAGTAATCTTGAGAACAGAGGCTATCAGATTGTGCAGAAATTAAGCTGGGCCTTAGAAATCACCCAAGTGCTCTAGGACCTAGAGTACTCAAACTTGTAGCTCCAGAAATTCAATTTTGACCGTTTACCCTGTGGTGGTCAGGCTTAGGGAAACAGCTGTGAAACTGACTTATGAAGTATAAATATCAATTTGTTTATGTATTAAAAGTTGGGGATCAGCGTGAATGGATCTGCGAATATGTGGAATTACAAACATGGGGTTACACTGGGAACAGTGAAAATAATGGCAATTACTGGCCTTGGGATCCCTTAGGGTTAGGCCCCAGCAGAAACCGGTGCTGTTGGAGGCATTCTTGTTTGTGGTGCACAGCCTGGTAAGGTGTCCAGTCTTCCTGGGGATGCTCAGACTCAAACTTCAAGTTTCTGGAAACGACCCTGTTGGGAACAGTGAGGGGAATTTCCCAGTTCAAGCTGGACACAGAACGACACTGTGGTTTGAGGCTCTAGTCCTAGTGGCACTACCACGTGGCTGCATGACCCTGGGAAGGCTGCTGGATCGCCCCGAGCACCTGCCACCTCCGAGAGCCTGATGTAATCCTGACAAACGGGTTCCTGCGTCGAGTCTGAAGCAGCTTTCCTCTGCTAGCTTCGGCACCTCCCCCACCCTTGGCCTGCGTTCCTCACCCATCCTTTGGTCCCGGTCCAGGTCTGTGTGGAGTCCGGGGCGCAAGGTCCCTGATCCACGTGCTCTCTCACTTCTGTCCCCTGTGACTCCCATGGGTGGACCCTGGTCCTCAGCCACCTCTCTGCCCCTGCCAGGCCCCAGCCCTTTGAGACAGCCCATTTGCACCCAGCAGAGGACACTCACTGCTTTACCTGCGTCTCCACTTGGTCAGTGAACTATATTAGGAGCCATGCGCTGTAAACCTGCATGATTTCCTTCCAACTGGCTCCACTCCTAACACTGGACTGAGGGATCCTGGCAGATCCATGGCGTCGATGACAGGCTGCCATTCATTCTGCTCTTCGTGGAGCTTTTCAACACTCAGAGCCAACTCCAGGGAATCCTGATGGGACATGAGTCCCAGTCAGGGTGCGGAGGCCACTTCTTCGCAGCTCAGCCCTGTGCACGACGAGCCGTGTCAAACCGCCCCCGCACCAGTGTGAGTGCTTCACCAGTGCTGCTGTGTCCTGGCCTCAGGAGCCCGGCTGAGGAGCAGACTTGCAGAAAAGAGGAATATGATGGTGAACAACCTGCTTCAGGTGGTACCCCTGAGCCAAGTCTCTGCCTCTTCCTTCTGCAGAAAGGGCTGACTCTGCCAGTGCGCGGATTCGGGAGGATTGAGGGCTACATATCTTGATGCTGATTTGTCAGAGTTTCTTATCCTGGAGTTCACGTTGTTCTCCCTGGGGCCAGACTGGCACAGGGACCTACTGAAGACATGCATCCAGTTCCGGCCCATTCTCCGCTATCTTCAGTCAGAGTTCCTCCTGGAGCTCAGAGCCATCTCCCAGTCCCTAAGTCAAAGATGCCACTGATGCAGCTGGTCTCCTGAAGCACGTTGTGCTCAGAATGAGTTCATTTTGTGCACAATGCTTGCTGTACAGCATCTCTGGAGCCATCCCATGCAGGCTCTGTACCTGTCATCACCATGTGCCCTGTGTAGTCTACAATGTGCCTCACGGCCCCGATTTGGCCTCAGTTAGCCATTGCGTCCTCGCCACACACAGGAGGGCGGCGCTGCATCACTTCCTGTCCATGGGGCCTGCGCCTCCCAGACAGTGAGAGATCCTTGACAGAGTCCATCCCATGACTCTAATTTATGAAAATAAAGCCTCATTGCTGGTGGCACCAATAGCGTTAGGCTGAGTCCTCTGGAAATTAGAAGATAAGGATGATATCTTTGTGTTTACAGGGAATTTGGGAGTGTTTGAAAGGGGGTGAAGAGAGAGACAGACAGACAGACTGAGACAGAGGAAACTGACAGAGACAAAAAGCCCCCTTCAGAGCTTTCTTGCTCATCACTGCATGGGTAACTGTTCCTAAAGAACCAGGACAAGACCCAGGTTGGCCCATGCACATGCACATAGTGGGGAGCCACGTACTCACAGCCTGGGCAGCGGTGAAGGGCAGGGAAGGCATCCTGTGTGTGTCTGGCTCTCTCCTCTCCCTTCTTCTATTGGCCAAGGAACGTCTTAGGGCTGCTACAGCCTCTATGATGCTCTATGATGTCGAGCTGGACATTTGTCTCCTCAGGTGTTAGGCTGCATCTGGGCTCCACCTCTACCCAGGCTGGAGGCGCAAGTCTCTGTGCTCTGCCCAGTTCACACAGGATATGACAGGGCAGATGAGGCAGTGAAATGCAGGACTCCGTTGGCATCATGAAGAGTGTGGAAGGGGTTGGAGCAGTCTGAGAGGTGCAAAAGGCTTTTGTCTGCACAACAGCGATGAACGTCAGACATTTCCCAGACCGGCTGGAGCCTCGTGTGATCACGCCTTGGGTGGTTCTAACGGGAACATCTAGTGGATGCAGGGTGGCAAGAGCCAGGTAGGAGGGAGGGATTCCTCTTAACTGCACCAGTCTGAGGGGCTCCTTCTAACCAGCTCATTCTAGAGATAGATGAGGTGCACTGAGTGGCTGAGGAAACTGGAATTTAGACTGAGCCAAGCTACAGCCAGCTTCGGAAGAGTCACTGCCTCCCAGGGTTCTAATGAACTGGGGAGGAATCTCAGGAATGGACCTGAAGTTCAACAGGCACCTCCCCAGCCTGCACAGCCACAGCTCTCTTTGTGCATGCGTGTTTGTCATCTCCAGTTCCAGTGCACACTCTGAAAATCTCCTTCTGAAACTCTGACACTTGAATTTGAGACTGGCTTTGCTGTTGAATTGAATAAAATGCTCTATTTCCTGAAAATATTAGCATGTGGAGAACTTAGGTGCCATCTGAGCTGGGCTCCTTTATAGGTGAGGGATCAAGGCTTGTATACATTCTGATGGCTCAGATGTGCAGTCTCTGCTTTAGGAGACCCTTTCTTTCTCACTGTCCAAGCAGGAGCCACATCTGCAACTTTTCATGAAAAACAGGTGAGTTGTGAGGGAAATTAAGAAGTAGAAATAAAAATATAAAAAAAGAAAATTTGCTTGTCTTTATAATTTGAAAGTTAAATTAAATACTTTCTGAAATATAGTTTAAGTACTGTATATTAAGGATGTGAAGTCTAGGGGTGTTAAGAGTAGAATAAAAGCAACAGCTTTGAGACAGGTCTAGTGGTATATGTCTGTAAACCTAGCACTTGGGAGGCTGAGACAGGACTGCTATGAGTTCAAAACCAGCTTGGACTGCACATTGAGCTGAAGGCCAGCCTGAACTACATAGAAAAATTCTGTCTCAAACAAAACAAAACAAAACAAAACTCTTGCAAGGAAACCAAGAAACTCAACAAATAACGGAATGAAATAATGAAAAAGAAATAGCTGTCTAGATGGCATCAAGTGAAATCACAGGAATGATGAACCGGCAGCGCCATGTCTCCGGAAGCCAGCTTTCCCCACAGCGGACACTCAGTCTGGGTAGAACACTTTTCACTCACAGAGTCAGATGTCCGCAGTCTGTCCACAGGGACAGCGGGACATTCGCACCAGCTAGAAGTACATGTAGCCAATAGGCTTAGTCGATATTAACGTCAGTAAGAAGGGAAATTATACAAATTTCAGTATGAAATTTGTATGTTCTGTATGAAATACAGAAAATTTGTATGAAATCAGTATGTTCTGAAAAACTGTTCTTCAAGGCCTAAATTTGTATGTTGAAAGACTGTGTGAGTGTATGAAAGAGTGCATTAGACACAACAAAGCATGAGGTGCCCACTTACCAGCTTTCCACAATGAACCTGTGGATAAAATACTCACAAAGATGATAGTTAGAGATCTAGATTTATCAATTAATAAGTAGATAGGTATTTGTAAAGATAGGTGAATGGATTGATGATAGACAAGACAGATTTCCATGGTAGACCAATATAGATTAATAGACAGATAGCTGGATAGGATAGATAAATGGATACATAGATATATGGATAATGGAGTAACAGAGGTGTGATAGAATAGGATGCATGTTTAAATTTTGAAATTATCATAATAAAAGACACATGACCAAGAACCCGCCACAAAGCTCCCCTTGCCTGGGCCACATTTCCCCCATCTTTCTTGCTGCTCCCAGCTGCAGTTCTGGGTCCCCTTTCTTGCAAGTCTTCAGTTGTGGTCTCCCGGCTGACTCTGTGTCCACGTCCTTGAATCGACTTGAAATGTTCTCTCTTCCTGGACATTCTGACTTTGCACAAGAGACAGAAGTCTCAAGGTCCCTGGCACAGGGACTGAGGTAGAGGAGACACATTGGACCGCTGTCACGTGACAGGAAGTGTTGTATTCTGAACTGACTCTGCACGTTGAAGCAGTCCTGAAAAGACACTTGAGGAGGGCTTCAAGTCCTGCCTCAGGAAGTGGCAAGAGCAATGGGATAAGTCACTCAAAGCTTAGGGAAGTCTTTCCAGAGAGCTTAATGCCAATGTTTCTTTCGCTGTGATATTTTTAATTTGACGGTGGTAGATGGTCGAATGTGCTCGTGACTATAG
Source organism: Petromus typicus (assembly GCA_004026965.1). NCBI lineage: Eukaryota > Metazoa > Chordata > Mammalia > Rodentia > Petromuridae > Petromus > Petromus typicus. The sequence continues at coordinate 49,817 of PVIR01001516.1, read as the reverse complement.
TAATATCATCAACACCTTGAATCTAGGAGTAGGAAGTGACCACAAAGGTCCTGAAGAGTCTGATACTTCAAAGGGAGGTCAGGTTGAGACTCAGAAGAGGCTGATATCAGAACCCGGGACACATGACGGCCGCCTGATTTCCTGGTCTTGAATCTTTCCTCTCTAATTTTTCTTGGAATATAAACAAAGTAGTCATTTGTCTTAGTTAATTTTCTCTTGTTGCTGAGACCAAATGCCTGACGCCTAAAGTTGAAGAGAGGAAGGTTTATTTAGCTCGCAGTTTGGAGAGGTTTTAGTCGGTGCGTGGTGGGCTCGAGGGCAGAATAGCACATGCACGAGGGCGTCCCCATGGGAGCAGAAGCAACAGGGAAATCTCAGCAACACCTTTGTGCCCTTTTATCTTATCCAGAATCCAGGACAGGCTGGTACTAAGCCGCTCGGTGAACCGGTTTGGGCATCACAGGCCCTTAATCTCAGCATTACACTCTAGTCCCAGCCTTCTATGAAAAGCCACTGTGACCACGTGAGGCTTGGGGAACAGCTAGACTCAGCCATGACATCATTTAATGAATGCCTAATAAGAGGAGAATTAGCTCACTGATAAATTGGTAAGTAGAAAGGAAGCATCAGTCCAGTGAAGAAACAGGGCTCCATCCACACCAGTTCTATGGCTTTCCATCTCTGCTCCCTCCCTCTGCCTGCAGAAACCGCCACGTTACAGCTGAAACACCGAATCTGGGAGTGTTTCAGAACCCGACTGCTCGGCTGCGTGGGTGGCACCCAGAGGCATCCGGGGCGGTCCTGAGCTGAAGCACTCTGCAGCCAGGTGTCCTCACAGCTACTCTGTGCTGTCCTGCAGAGCAGGCCTGAAGTCTTCACACGGGGCTTCTTGGACTGTGAATTCAATAGGGCTGTTCTATAGCAAGGAGCAGTGATCACAACATACATAAGCTGTGCACTGAACCTCTGCTCTGGTCTGGAGTTCTGTAGGAGGGCGGTGCGCAGGATGGATGGTCAGGGAGGGAGGGGCTGCTGCAGAAGCCGCTGAGACAGCCTCATACTTGGTATGGCATCAGTTTGGACAGTTTGTGGATCTTAGAAAATTCTGAGTCTAGTCTTTCCTATTTTAAAAGGCTACACTGAAAATTTCTTTTGTTGATTTGTAGGGTAAGGTTTATATTGTATTTTAAAATGTCACTATAGTCACTATATTCAATTGTATATATACAATTTAGTTACTTTTCAAAGTACAACAAATCCACTCTAAAGCCAGGTGTGGTGGCTCACATCTCTCATCTAACACTCAGGAAGCAGAGGCAGGAGGATTTCTGTGAGTTTGAGGCTAGCCTGGGCTATATAATGAGTTCAGGGCAGGCTGAACTACAAAGTGAGACCTTGTCTCAAACAAAACAAATGCATTCTAGTCAGTCATATCTTTATTATTATTAATACAGGTCAATTTTACAAAATGTTTCTGTGAGACATTTCTGTGTGCATATGTTATATGTAGATCATACCCATCTACCCCTCTTCTAACATGTCTGTCTTTCCTGTGGCCCCCTTCTCAGTCCGAAATAGTTCTTTTACTATTTTCAGGTTGACATGATTATCATCATCGTCATCATCATCACCATCACCATCATCATCACCGCCACCAGCATTATCATCATCATAGAACATGTAAGTTCTGTGTCTGGCTTATATTTCACCTTACGTGATTCCTCATATATGTGTGTGTGTGTGTGTGTGTGTGTGTGTGTGTGTGTGTGCGTGTGTGTATGTGCATGCGTGTATTTTTTCATTGAAGAATGAAGACTTCATTCTTCATGACTGAACAATCAGACTCCACTGTATATGTGTTGACCAGTTGTATTTCCTTTTTGATATGTGTCTATTCAAATCTCCATCCCATTTTTAATTAAATTGCTTTTTGTTGTAAATATTTTTGAGTTCTTTTCATTTCTAGATATTAACTCTGTCAGATATAGAGCTGGAAAATATCTTCTCTCATTTTTATGATAGATTTCCCTTTCTTTTCATTATTTCCTATGATGTTTAAATGTCTTTTAAAAATTATTTTTGGCACACTTTTACTGTACATAATGATCACATTTATCACGGGGAATTTATTCCTGTATGTGATATATCTAGATTCTTATTTTTCTCATGCCCCTCCCCTCACTTCAAAAGCTTGGCTCTTTAAAATCTTGTCTCACACACACACACACACACACACACACACACACACACACACACACGAATTTAAAAATAAACTAGACTGTGCCCTCCCTGGAGTCTCGTTGCCAAACAGTCCCCAAACTTCCCACAGTTCCCTCAAACGCCCACAGGGCGCTGGGGGACCCTGGAGGGTGGGCCCCGGCACGCGGGGGACAGTCAGGAGAGCTGACAGGAGCAGCCCCGGGGCAGCAGAGTCCTTGGGACGCCTAAGTGAGGAGCACAGCCCTGGCTCCCACGTTTCTGACTTCTTCTTCACAGTTAATCCCGGTGGAAGGGAGCCCCTCCCGGCTGACATGTCCTCTGTCTGTAGTTGCTAAGCTGCCCACGTAGCCGGCGGTCTCACAGTCCTGTGCACCGACCAGACCTGCCGTCTGCGGCCTGCTGCTCGGCAGCTCCGAGCTCCGTGGAGACCTCGCTCCCCGCGGCTGTTTTTCCTTTCAAGACTCTGTTCACAGCACAAGCTCTGGGCCATTGTCTGTTAAAGAGACAACCCAGCCCCAGAGGTCCCATTGCAGGAGGAAAAACGATTTCATGGCTGTCTCCGTAGAAACTGATGGTGATGCTGCTGTAAATGTGGGTCCGCTGTGGGGTGCAATTTCCTGGGCAGAACTGGCTCCCATCTGAGAAGTCTCTGAGGAATTCTCAGTATGCTTTTCCCCTTTGTTGAGTTTATTGGTACATTTTGGAAACATGTTCTGGTCACATTCATTGATGAGAATTTGTACCTATACATGATACATCCTGATTCTCAATTGTTCTCATTTCTCTGCCCTCTCTTCCACCTCTCCCATATACACAAGCTTTGTTTCTTTTTTTCTTTTACTCATCAAATGTTTTCTTTCCTTTCTTTAGAAACAGCAACAGATATATAAAAAAAGTTTAACATCACTGGTCATTTGAGAGATGCAGATGAGAACAACATGAGATTTCGTCTCATTCCAGAAAGAACGGCTGCTATCAAGAAATTAACCAGAAACAAATGCTGTCGGGGCTGTTGGGAAAAAGGCACCTTTCTCTACTGCTGTGCGAATGTAAATTGATAACCACTGTGGAGAGCAATATGGAGATTCCTCAAAAACCTAGGATTAGAGGTCCCATTGGACCCTGCTGTTTCCCTGCTGGGTATACTCATGAGAGAATTAAAAGCATCACATCACAGTCACATATGTGCACTTATTTTCATAGCAGCTCAGTTTGTAATACCCAAAACTTGGAATTCTGTGTGTTTAAAACCACCATTTTAGGTGAGAGAAGGCTCATGAGAAAAGGGAGATAGCAGATGAGCAGGAGCCAGACACTGTCACGGCCTTGGGTTCCACCTTCCCAGCATTCCCAGCAGTGAGTCACGTGGCCCAGCTGGGACCGGCACAAACGTAGCTTTGACCTCAGGATGCTGTAGATGTCCTCTCTGCTCAGGCATCGGCAGGACGGGATGACGATGGTGAGCATAGGTCCCCCTGCCCCCCTTCACTTCATGGCTGACCTCTGCCTACCTGAAAGTGATCAGCTCAAGTTCCACCACTGAGACGCCTGGACGACAGGGAGAAGGACACATCTTGCTTGTCTTCCTGTGCTTAGTGGGAGCAGTATTCAAACATTTCAGACACCAGTGACCCCAGGTCTCTCTCAGAGGACACAGCCCTGAAGAGAAGAGAGACCATGTACAGTTTGTCCACACAGAAGCCCAGAAAGGGAAGGGTGAGCTGCAGTGGGCATCTCTGTTCCTGCTGGGTGAAACCTTGCAGGGACTGGGAAGAGTCCTGAGCAGACTCTAGTACTGGCAGCATCCTTGGGGTTATAACTTAAGCTCCTCCAGTCCGGACACCTGCAATGCTGTCCAGCCTCCGTGACACAGGTGTGTGGACCATGCATTTGCACAACCCTTTAGCAACTGCTGAAGTGATAAATCTTTGTGAACCACATAAGTCAAACAGTGCATAGGAGTAGATGAAAGCAATAGCTTTCCTAAAACTTAATCTCGGTCTTTATTTTTATATAATTTTGTTTGGGTCTTCCATATAGGTATTTCAAGAATATATCTGAGGTTTACTTTATGTAACTTACACAAATGACTTCATGGTTTCCATGAGCATCTTAAGATCACTGTTTCCGTGTTTACCCTGAACCCACGAGGTGAGCCAGGCACCCAGAGCAGCCCTGACAGTTTCCTGGGCACTGTAGCTGCCCCGGCCCCAGAACCTGCACAGGTCCCGGTTGTCCTAGTGACCGTCTTTTGAGTTCACTGTGTTATATAGTCTGTTGGTAGCCAAGATTCTAGAGCTTCATGTTGCTGGGAATGTTTGCTTAATGATGGTGTATCTATTTTTTAAAGTAAGAAGCAATTCTGAGATATTAATCTACTACACAAAGATGAATGATAATGGGGGATATTTTAGGAGATTTCTGTATTTTTTTCCCTGCGGTACTGGGAATTGAGGCCTGTGTCTTCTCACTGATATGAAGCCACGCACAATTTTTACCTTTTATTTTGAGAAAGGATCTCTGAATTTCTAAGTTCCCCAGGCTGGACTCAATCTGATTCTCCTGCTTCAGGCTTCTAGAACACTGAGCATAGTTTATTACTTTAAAACAAAACAAAACAAAGAAAAACTTCATCATCTATAGAATATCTTTCTTTAGGGTCAAGTTTAGCAATTTATTTTGATGACTAATATTTTACATAAATTTGATTTAAGTATTTATATACATATTTTTACATGTTTAAATGTATACATATACAGCTGTAATATAAATTTATGGTTTGAAATGATTGCATTTGCTATACTGAAGTTATATATTTATCTGTGTATCTCTCTGTATAGATACACATACAAGAGAATTTTTTCCTCTTTTGCCCCATTTTTAGCTCTTTCTGAGCAAGTGTCTCCACAGGCTCAGAATTATGGCATTTATACTGTGTGCTGCAGTGTAGCTGACACTTCCATGGTACTTCTGTAGATTACAAGATGGAAAAATATCACAGCATTCTCATTGTGCCAAACGTATTTGCTCCAAAGCCCGCAGCAGGTTTGGGATTATGGAGGCTCAGAACTAACTCTATAACAGGAGACATTTGATGTTCAGCACTCAATATTGGAGGGAATTTGCAAGTGATAAACTAGACTGTGCAATACCATATCACATATTAGAGATATTAAAGATGAGAATATTACTGACTCTACCTGAAGTTTGAAGGCCAAATATCAGAAGGAGAGGAGGACATTAAGCCCAACCCTCCTTGCCTGCCTATGTCACAGAAGCCTCACAGTTAGGAAGTTATCATGGGACGAGGGAGATGTCTGTAACATGGGACGCAGACAGCTCTGCTTAACCATGCATGGCCAGTCTACCAAGCTTTAAGAACCTCAGCTGCTGCGAACCACATGTGCTTCCTGACGTAGCAGACTCCAGCTGTGAGTGTCATGTAGGCAAGCACAGGAAGATCATATCCTGAAGGGATAGCTTCCCTCACTCTCTGGGGCCCAGTGCACATGCCTTACCGGGATATCTGTGGCCCAGTGAAGAAGCACTGAGCAATCACAGAAACTTTACTAAAACACCCCACAGCATTCACCCACGGACAGAGTCCTCCTAAAAGTGTCCCAAGGTACTCAAAATTCTCCTAATTTCAAATCAAAGGAAGAGAGTCAAAGACACCCCAGCAGGGAAGGGTGCAGAAGACACTGACATGGGTGCCAGTGTGGAAAGACCGATTCCCAGAAGGGCAGGACGTGAGGGTGACAGAAACGGAGAGGACAGCAGTGCTCTGTTTCCTAATGCTCCTTGTCTGGTTCAGACTCACTGGCAGGAAAGGAGGGAATGGTGAGTTTCAGGTGTTACCTGTGCTGCGTAACAAACATGTCCTTCTCTGTCAACCGAAGGAAGCTACAGCTTCCTGATTCCTCACTATACGCTGTATGTTTGTGTTAGGAAATGTGGAAAGTGTGAAGGACCATAAATTCATGAAATTTCCCAAAGTCTGCAGTGCCGATGCCTCAGGCCTCGCTGTCCATCTGTCCTCTCTTCTCTTCCTTGTGTGTGTGTGTCTGCTCCACACAAGAGTGCCTCCCCTCAGCATATTCACATGTGTGCATTCACACGTATGCCGGCCATGTTCACTCTTGTACTTCTCCTCTCTCTCCTTTCCCACCCCTAGTCCTCTGTATCCTCTAGGAATCTCCTTTTTACTTACACTATCTTTTTATTTTTAATTTTTAAGGTTTTACATGAGGCAGAATATGTAATGATTCACTTTCTGAGTCTGGCTTATTTAGTTTGTCATGATGTTCTCTAGTTCCATCCATTTTCCTGCAAATGACATGATTTATTTCCATCTTATGACTGAAGCGTATTCCATTTTATCTCTGTGCCACATTTTCTTTATCAGTTCCTCTGTTGACAGGCACCTAAGCTCTTTGCATCACTTATGTACTGTGAAAATATATGCTAATGCTATTGATTCTGCATATGAATTGTTTGTCCCTTCAAAATATCATTTGGTCACTTTTAATTCAATACACTTTAGAGTTCGATATAATTTTAAGCCCACTAATTTAACCACTGAATTAATTAGTTGAACTAAAAGTATAATAAAGGCAGATGATTTTATTCTACAGCTGTGAGGCAAGAGGCCAGTGTTACCTCTCAATCATGGCAATCCAGGTCACATGTGCATAACGCAGGTACCAATCAGAGATTACTATCTTCAGTTCTTCTAGTACAATATCAAGCAGCTTTCTGATTGGACAGTCTGGATCTGACATTAAAGGGGGCATGGAAAAGGTCACCGTTAACATTGTGGCCACATGAGAGTCCTCATGCAGCCTCCTCTGCACTGTGCAGGGCCCATTTCTTTTCTTAATTAAGTCAGCCCACATTCGCACTGTGGAGTGCACACCTTTCCTATCTGTAACACTTTTGAGTAATATAAACCTCTCTAGCTTTTGCATGCTTGTCTTGTCCAAGCCTTTGATCTGGACATCAACAATCTAGAAAGAATTTCTAGGAGGAGCCCACAGTACCCTCAGAGCCCTAGTAACAGATACATCGTACTTTTGAATCAAAGTTTTATTTTTTGACATTCCTTTTTGAGTAGTATTTAAAATGCTGTTTTATAACATATTACATATATCCTATAATTTTCTTAAATTCCTAGAAGTGACATTTCTAGTTCACAAGATTTGGTAACATCACTTAAGGAGCTTTGAATTTTGACTCCTGCCCACAGAGTGCAAGATTCCCCAACCTTCATGTCCTTGTCAGCAGTGGGCAGTAAAGCAATGTTTACCAGTTTTATAGAGGAAAATGTAATCATATTTTATTTGATTATGTCTTATGGTTATTAAAGCTCATTTAAGATGACTTTCTTTTTATACTTTCCAAAGCAAAAGCTGACATTAAACAATTCTACTTGCACCACGGCCTTTGGAGATGCCCAGAGAGAGAGAGTGAGATCAGGCTTCGAATCGGTGTGCAGCACCCGCCCTTAGCTCGTGCTCCTCCCTCATGCTCCTGCGCATGTCAGCAGCACACCAAGTCCAGTTCTCCCAGACTCTGAGCGAGGCCTGTGAATCCCCCCTAGGGATGCAGGCTTACTGGGCTGTAAGCCTTTATTTAACAGTTATCATTACTGGAACTGTTTGTGTTTGTTCCTAGTACTATTTGCATTTTAAAAGACAATTAGAAGCATATGCAAATGTAGTGTGTAGATAGCAATAAAGTTTCAAGAAGGTATTTTTCTCTCCAAAGTCTTAAAATCAAACACAGTGGTGTGGAGCAGCCAGCTCTGCCTACCTGCTGGCTGGTCGGTCTTAGGCCTTTGTTTGCAGAAGGCTTCCTGGGTTCTGCAGCTCAGGGCATCTCCAGGAGAGGCCAGCCGAGGGAGAAGGCTCTGCTCAGCTCAGGCTTGGACTGAGGTGGCAAGTGCCACCCGGGGCCTCGTCTCCTGGGACCATCTGAAATGTCACACTGCCTGCTCACCCTGACCTTCAGGGTTTATGGCCTGGAGATTTAATCTCTCTGGATTTAGGGTCAGGAATTTGCACTTTAAAACAGCTCCCAGAGCCACTGGCCAGCTCAAGAAGATCACAAGTGTGGGCCAATCGGGCAATTAGCAAAACCTTGTCTCTGAATAATAAAATATGGGGGACTGAGGAAGCAACTCAGTGTTAAGACCTAGGATTCAATGTCCTATACTTAAAAGAGAAAGAAAAACAAACAACAACAACAACAAAAAAAACAGATGTCTGGGCAAAACAAGTTGGAGACTTCTAGTTTTCCTACTTCAGTCGTCCTCAAACTGATCTCCAGAGAACAGGGTCTGCCACAGTTTATCTGTAAGACATGTAAACCCTCGGTGTCTCCCCAGTCTTAGGAGTCAGGGTCTGCGTTTCAAGTTCTGCAGGTGACGGGATGACTACGGAGCATTTGAGGTTGACACAGTGCAACCAGACCACGCAGAGCGTGCACGACCACGTAATTCTGCATTCTGGATCCTGCTGTATTCTTTCTAATTCTTGCCTCAGTCTCTGCTCCCTTTGGACAAAAAAGGAGACATATAATATTTCTATAGTATTTTTCCAGGGTAAGAAAATTTTATTTGATAGGTGAAATGTCAGCACAGTCATTTCTGAACCATTCTTAAATGCTTTACTTATTATTAATAGAAGTTATGCACTGCTAAAAACATTTCTAATTTATCATTTAAATTGGACAGCATTCAAAGCACAACACAGTGCTTATTCCCTCCTGTAAGTCATGGACTCTGTACTGACGCTCCTTGAACCCCAGTCTGGGCTGGGAACCCATAGCACTGCCCTGGTCGGGAACTTGGAGAGAGCACGGGCTCATTCTCCCTCTCTTCCAACTGGAAGGAGTGAGGAAGCTCTTCCCCACGCCAGCCGACTGCACAGTGACACAGAGCTGACTTTCCACTGCTGATTTTCCTCTATTTTTGGAAGCATTAATTTGTAATTGACCTTTGGACACATTTTAAATATGTCACTTTGGCTTACATTCTATAACAAGCCTTATCTAAGATTAAGAAATCATTTCCCACTGCCATAATGTACTATAAACATAGCAGCTAGGTTAAAATGGTGACTCAGCAATTGCCCTACATTTATGATTTCCTCTGTATTTGTAGAGTGGCTCTTTTCTACAACCCACAAATTCCTCCCTATCATCCCAACCAAGAATTTAAAATGTCAGTTTTGTAATGTTTGGAAATACTAAGTGCTCTTCTTCCATAACCCCCTGTTATCTACTATGTTGTGGTATTAAAAACACAATTGTCCATATGATACAGACTATGATGAATACTTTGCACATATTAGTAAATATACTTCCTGCTGCACATGCCTCCAAAATAGACACAGACAAATTGATGGACAGAATGATAAGGTGCTTAGTAGATAGACATAGAGAAATGGTCGATATAGTTAGAAACTGGAAGGAAGGCCTGGTAGACTAGCTGACTTCTCAGAGCTCATTGGACATACAGAATACTCACTGTGTTGGGGGTGTAAGTGCTTTAGATCCCCTGCTAGTCATGTGCTGTTGGATCCTGAGCATGTGGACAGGTGAAGTTGAGATGAGGAGGCTGATCTATTGGTGTGTCCATCACCCCATCACCCCACTCACTGGCAAGGTTTCTGGACTGAGTCAGGTCAGTCCTGTGACCTGAGCCTCTGGAATTCTGGGTCTTCTCCTGAGTCCTGCTCTCCATCAGTGTCATCTGAGGCTGCCTCCTCACTGACTCACAGGACACAATTTCCTGCAATACCCACGTTAACCAGATGCCAGGCTAAGTGTGGCCACAAGAAGATCAAGATTGGTAGTGCAGGCTGTCCAGTCACCATGAGACCTCAATTCAGACTCAAAGTCTGTCCTGGTTCATCTGCTCTGGCTCCTGGCTCTATATGTGTCGTCGGTTCCTCTTAACTGAGTCCAGTTTGGAAGTGAGGAGGGTGGGGCTGTGCTGTCCTCTCCGCCCTTTGATCCTAAGACTTGACCACTCATGCATCTCTAGCTGCAGAGTTCCGCGAGCATAGCAGTTGTGTCCCCTGGCAAATCCCCCTCCGGGTCTAGGCCTCTGACTTACGCATGCACAGATCTTGAGCACAGCATGTCTGACTCTTGGGAAGGTGTCAGTAGGTGACACAGCTGTGGGCTGGTGTCTTGAGCCTGCCCTGTACTGACTGTGGGAGGATCCCAGCTGCCCTGCTCATTCCATCTGTCCTTTGGGCATCAGGCTGCATTTCTCCCTGGAAAATGCTGGCTGGGATGGAGCCTCCATGAAGTTTGCTTGAATTAGGGACATGGGCATGAGTTTTTGGCGAGTCCTGGAGATGACCTTGGGTAGGGTTGGGGTTGCACATTTCCCTGCTGAGCAGCCAGAAATAGCTCACACCCAGTCCCCACAACTTTCCTCTTTCTCCCAAGGGAGAGCCTTACTTAAAGCACATGAAACCTCACCCCTTCGTAAGACATCTCAGAAGTCTGCCTGGCCGTCTCAGTGGTCTGCATTCTGTGGTGACTAACATCTGTGTGTTCAGGACAGGAGGACACTACCGTCTACCCAGCAGTGAGCCTGTTCATGCAAGGCAAGAAGCTCCATCTCCCCTCTTCATGAGTCCCTTTCACTCGGCTCAAACTGTGAGCAAAGCGAAGCAACTGCAGGGCCACATTAGCAGGGAGACAGCTGCTCAGGGCGCCAGGCGGGCAGGGGGGATGAGGGGAAGGCTGGTGTCTTCCAAGGCAGCACATCTGAATTTCAAAAGATAAACATTTGAGGCAGTGTGGGAGGAGGGAGTTCAGTTTTCTGTTTGAAGTATGCCAGAGCAGAGCATGCTTCCGACCTGCGCTGTCCCGGGCTTTCCCGGGGAGGACCCCTGCCACTGCTGCTGTGCTCGAGTAAGCACAGGGGTGTGTCGGAGCCACAGCAATTCCAAACACTCTGCACTCCCAGCCAGAGAGGGTGGAAATGGAGCTGTCAGCACTGAAAATTGAAATGCTTTGGCAGAAATTGTATAACAAAGTAGAGGAAAGTACACTGGTCTCCATAGGTCCGTGTTTGATAATATTATTCGGTCCATCTTCTCTGTACACCAGGCTGCAAACTCATTTTGAAAAACAATTCTCAATGTGCGTGGGTGCTGGAGCTAAGCCTGCAGGCACGAGCAGGGGCTGGTATGGTCTGTGCAAAGCTGCTGTGGCTTGAATCTCTTATCTTTGAAGTGAGCATCGGCTGAAGCAGCGTCTTGTCCTCTTTCCCAGCAAGGTAATTCGCTGGCTCATTACTTGTGATGTGAAGCTCCGTGCAGAATCCATCTTGCTCTAGCAGGTGGGTTTCATGGACTCAGCTCACTCCGTCCGCCTCTGTTAACTTTCTTTTACCATTTCTTTTTCAGTATTTGACTTTTTCAGAAACAGAATCAATGATTTCTCACTTCTTTACTGTAAGAGCGTTGTGTTATGGGAAATTTCATGTTCTAGCCACAGGGATTAATAAAGAGCCATCAATCTCTGGCAGATTTAGTTAGTGTAATGACACACCTGTCTAAACACACCGAGTAGAGATTCTGGCAAAGATATTACCACATCCCATGGAATTCAAGTTTGAGGATCTGTAAGAATTTCTCAAAGACTATCTCGGACCCCCATCCCTGAGCCGTTTCCCAAGAGGCTTGGGGACGGCACAGGACGCCTTCCCTTCTGCTGCATTTTGACATCTCTGATTCTCCGCAGTATATGAGGCATGAATGAGAATACAGTGAATGTTGAAATCAAAAGCATGAGTTACAGTAAAAGACACATTGCCGTTAATCCCCATCAGTCCCGCTGTTGGAGTCTCCGCTCTGAAGTGGCTCCCGCGTCCTCTGTTGTGTGTCATTTCAGTTGTGTCATCCAGGACTCAGTGTCTTCAGTCAGTGTGAAACCTTTCCCCTCATGGTCATTTGGACCATGGAGGGATCATGGCTCTAGGAGCTGCTTCTTGTGGAAGGCATTCTGCAGCAGCAGTTGCCATGTTTGGGTCAGAACCTTTCAAGAATCAAGAAGGAGCTTCGAAAACTTCCTCAGAAAGTGACAAAGATAGTGGGCCAGCATGTTCTTAGTGAGGACAGTGAGTAACATGTGCTTTTCACTATACTAAGCTTTTAAAAACTTGGCTGTTTCTGTTGCTCCTGCCAAGTGTGTCTGCCCCTGCAGCACTCTCCGAGCCCGCCTCCCCCTTACTGGTGGCCACACCGTTCTCTTCTCCTGCTCTGTAAGGACCATGTCCCCAGCAGGGTGGCTGCTGTAGTGGCAGCAGTACTGGGCCAGAGAGACTCACGATGCAGGTGATCTGAGCACACACAGGCTTTTCCTTTCCACATTGAGCCGCCTCTGTTGGATCACTGCTGTGAGTGGCCTCTCCTCCATGCTGATTTCCAGGTGAAAAGCCACATGGATCCAGGCTGCATGGCCAGACACTTGCCACCTCCCCAGGGCACAATGCAGGGCCGTCGAGTCTTCACTGCGTTCTGGCTCTGTCTGCCCTGAAGTCAGAGGCTGTGCCTTGTCTCTGTCCACCTCGACCTTCTCCTGCAGTAAGAATCACTGATTTGCATCTTCACTCCGAGGCTTCCTAAGTGTATTTTAACTCAAAACCTAGGAAAAGAAAAGGGGAAGGAAGCAAGATGGGGTGTCACGATGGGCACAAGGAGTAACCACATCCACCATCGGGTGAACGGGGGCGATTTTCAATGGGGGAAACTTGAAACACTGTCATATTCAGGGGCTCCTTTATGAAACTTCCCTAGAGTAGATGAAAGTGTATGAATTCTCACCAATAAGTCAGAGTTAAGATGACAATTCACATATCACAAAAAAAGAAGAGATCAGCATGTCTCTTCTATGTCTCTATGTCGTGAAGCCTGAGCTCACTGTAATATCAAGGAGAAGTGTTTACGCGCTACCAGAGCAACGCATGGCAGAATTCATGCTTTAAAGGATTTGGTATGAATGAGTATTTTCCAAGCAGAATTCAAGTATTATTTCCACTGTGATTTTTCTGTATAATCTTGAGAAAGCCAGATATTGTTTTAATTTTATAATTTGCAAATTAGAATCATGTAGCATATCATACTTTTCAGAGCATCATTTTTGTATCAAAGGTTTTTATAGGATATTAATAAATTGACAAATCCCTGGTCAGCACTTATTCAGGGCATTTCCAGGAGTCTGAAATGAATAAAGCATGGACGCTGTCTGCCAGGAGGTTTATACACTGATAAGACGAAACATGTAGAGAAATTGTGTTAAGTGCAGAGACAATGGGTAGGAATTTTTTTTAATTGAAATCTTTATTGGTACATTGCATATACACATCATGATTGCACTCTATAATGCAGATTTGTACCAGTATAAGACACAACTTAATTCTCATTTTTCCCATAGTCCTACCCATCCTATCACCCCCCCATACACATAAAATTTATTTCCTTTCTTTTTTGTTATAATCTCATTATTTTTCGCACTTTACTGTATTTCACTTTGAGTATTTTCTGTTTCACAATATATAACATACAATTATAGGACTCATTTACATCTTTATTTTCTCATACCAGAGAAAAGATGCAATATTTACCTATCTGTGACCTATTTATTTCACTTCCATTTAAGTATAAATGATTCAAACTTATTATTTTTTATGGCAGAGTAATACTCCATTGTGTAGAAGAACCACAGCTTTTTTATCCAGTCTCCAGTTGATGGACACTTGGGTTGTATCCAAGACTTAGCAATCACAAACTGAGCTGCTATAAACATGGGTGCACATATGTCACTGTGATATGAGTCTTTTAATTCTTTTGTGTATATACCTAGCAGAGCAATGGCCAGGTCAAATGGGACCTCCAATCCTAGCTTTTTGAGGAACTGATGGGTAGGATTTTACTGAACATTCAAAGGACATGAGCTGAGGAAGCTGAAGTCCTTGTGACCTGCTTTGAGGGCAATGACCTCCAGGTGACTCTGAGCAGCATAGTGGGGAGGAGAAGGCCCTGCTGTGAGGTGCCTGGAGCAGGCCCAAGGTCAGGACGTGGGAAGTACCACGCACCAGGGACAGAGACAGGGGCGACCAGGTGTCTGCAGCTGATGAAACTGGGGGTTTGTCATGGGGGAGCCAGAAAGGGTTTGCAGTTCCACCCTAGACAGTGCTCTGGAACCCAGGGCCAGGAAGACCTGCTATGCTCTGGTTGCAGGGTGGGTGGGAGGCAAAGTAATGAGTGAGGGTTATTGAGGGAACACACTCTCCAGATTATGAAAACATCAGTTCTACAAATTGCAGGGAGTCCTGTGCAAATGTGAAGCATTCTGTAACTGTAAACTTTTCCTGTCTTTTTTAAGCAATGTGCTTCTCACATCTAAAGACAGAATTTGATACAAGTACGAGGAGAGAGGTTACATCATAGGCAGTGAGTCCACTTGTGAGAATTGAGAACACTTAGAGAAAGTAGAGAATTTTGAGAAGAATGTAGCAGTGAAATAGTTTTTAATGAAAACCTGTGGGTACTAAATCAGAATTATGTGGAGAATTTGGAATTAAATGGCATTAGAGCATACAGATTATTAGCAGGTGCCATATTACACTGCACTTTGAAATATACTTCATAGTTTAAATATCTTCAAGTTGTCTTATTTGTATTCCTTACAAAAAGATTTGTAGCCAGCAGAAATTCAAGAATGTTAGTATTTCTTAGCATGGGTCTGTTATTATTTTAGAAGATGAAAAATAGGGATTTATTATGAAGAAAAAGATAAGTAGTAAATGTTAAATGAAGTAAAAATTAAATATGTTTCTTATTCTCTTGGACAAAGATTTTCCAGGTTAGATCCAGAAGCTGTCGTTCTGGCTATAGTATAGTCGTTCTGGCTATAGACCAGCCTCCTGGTCTCTATTGCACAGATATTTTCCTGATGCTGCCGGGCCTGTTGCTTCCCTCAACCCCATGTAACTGTGTTACTTAATTTGAGTCAGACCATACACATTCTTATTTTATGTCTAAATTTACTTACAAAGCTTCTGGTCTGTCTTTTATGCTTGCACCTGTAGACCTGCATTACTCTTTTAAGAACTGTACCTGATATTCCCATGTTGCTGTACAGAAGCGTAGCTGTTCTTTCATTCGGGAACTTAGGGTTCCTATTGTTCATGTACATTGTCATTAACCCACAACTGTGTATTCCCACAAGTGCTCAGTGTTACACAGGTTGGACCCTGAGGAATTGACAGGAAGAGGCCAAGGCAGACAACATGCTTAGAACATATGAAGAATAGAGAAATGGGTACAGGGTAGGGTTTGGAATATCAGCAATTAGAGTAGGTTAGAAAAGATTCAAATTTGGTTCTGTTAAACTACATGCATAGAAAAGTAACAAACATGATTCTCACAGGTGAAAGAAAAAAAGGAACAAAAATAACATTATCTGGGTGCAGTGGTATGTGGTTGTAACCCCAGCACTCAAGAGGCTGAAGCAAGAGGATTGCAAAGTACTGGAGACTAGCCTGGGCTACGTAGTGAGCTCAAGGATAGCCTGAACTACATAGAAAGACCCTGTCTCAAAAACAAAACGAGGGCCCGGGATTTAGCTCACTGGTTCTAGCATGTGTTTTGCAAGTGCAAGGGCCTGAGTTCCGTCCCAGGTAACCACATACAATAATCTGGGTGTGGAGACACATGCTCACCAGCAGTCAGTACCACACACCACAGTTCTAGGTATGGTGGCTCACGCCTGTGATCCTAGCACTCAGGAGGCAGAGACAGGAGGATTGCTGTGAGTTTGAGGTTGAACTCAGGACCAGCCTGAACCACAAAGAAAGACCCTGTCTCAAAAAAAGAAAAAAGAAAAGGAATTAAAGAAAGCCAAACAAACCACACAGAGCAAACCAAATAGAATAATGATAACAACTTTCTGGTTGGGATGCAGCTGAGTGGTGGGAAGATTGCTAAACACCCAAGAGGCCCTGAATTTCATTTGCAATACCATCAAAAAAGCAAGCAAATGAGTGAAGATGCCTAGGTTGTTCCCTGGGCAAGAGATGACTGGTGCCCTCAGGTCACTGGCACTGAGAAGTGGAAGGAGCTTGTATCTGACATGGCAAGTGATTGACAGCCTGGGATGTAGTTAGTCCTCAGCTGTGAGATGTTTTATCCCATCTCCCACCCTGCAGATGTCTTCAGGGTTATCATCTATGTGAAGAGATGTGAATATTTGTGAAGTTCAGTGGAAAGTTTTAGGGTTCACAGATATGGAAGATCTATTCAATTTCCTGACTCTTAGGACCCTACTAGTGAATCCAGAGAATAACACTAGGGGTTTATTAACCCTTGCAAGTCACAAAATGAAGGAGGGGACTCCTCATCTACATACAGACCTACTTTAGAACCATTAAGCACTTATTAATCAGTATGGAAAAGTACTGGGTTTTATAACTTCCCCTAAAAGAAGTGAATCCTTGGAAGCACATTTATATACCAAGCAAGATAACTCAGGCACTTTGTCTCACTCTCAGTGGTGAAAAAAACTAGAAAGATAAAGGATACAGGGAAAAAGCTAGAAGCTAAAACACCTGGAGCCAGGAGGAGGTGTTGTCGTGGTGGTGTCCATCACGATGACATCACAGTTACATCATGGTGATGGTGCAATAACTTGTGGTGGTCCCATTCTGGGTCACTTCTGCTGGACACGAAAGGTTTGCAAATATGTGATCCAAAGTGCATTAAAAAGCTCCCAAGGTTTAGAAAGCCTAGCAGTAGATGACTGCGATCTCTACAGGTGTAACAGACCAGCTTACTTACTACTCCAGCAGCAATATGCATAAACAGAATGAGAATCACATTTCCAAAGCTGGAGGTTAGTTTCTCAGCCTGCACATCTTAGGGAAACATGTAATCAGCACTGAAGATGATAACTCGACCTTAAAATCTCACCGCGTTAATTAGGAAGGGTTGGAGCAATGTGTCTCTTAGTGTTCCCAGTTAATGTAAGTGATCATTAGATTCAAACCAAGAGAGTAAGGAAAACACAGAAGCACAAGATAATCGGGGGCGAAGGTCCTTTCAGTGCTGTGTGTGGGGTCCTGGGCTGTCCAGTGCTGTTCCGTGCTCCTGTCCTTCCTACATGCAGCATGAGAGGGCTCCTTTCCACATCAGAGTCCAGAGCGGTGCTGAGACCGAGCAGAGTGGCACTGCCTGCGGACAACCTGCTATTATGGGCAATGTCACTTTTTATTACTCACTTATTATTGTATGTTTATTATCCTCTGGTTGGTTTATAAGTATTACTCTCCTGAATAAGGACTTTTCTAAACTACATTAAACACTACAGAACCCTAAAACTGAACCCAAGTGTGTTTAGATTTTTAAAGAATCAACAATAAGCCAACAAAATCCTTCCTTGGAATAAGAGGAAAATTCACCAAGCGATGAAGGGAACACAGCAGCTTGTGTGCTGAGACCCCTGAAGGGCAGTGGGCAACTGCACGGACATTGACACTCAGTCTCTCTTATTCTCTTCCAAGCTCTGCAGATCACTCACAAGCGAAGTCTGTACACTTCTCACCCAAGAACACAACCGGGCAGCCAAGTGCGAGGCTGAGAAAGCCACGGCAGCGCGGCACCCTCACCTCACAGTGGGAACTAAGGGCTTAAAATCCACTGTGCTCAAGGTCAGCTGGGTCTCAGGGGGCTGAAGGATGTCAGAGGTGAATACTGAGAACTTCATCGGAGGATGATAACAGAGCGAGAAACAATGGTGGCCTCACCTGGCGTTCAGTTTGTGAACCCTCGCATGTGCGGTTCATGCTGTCTCAGGCCCTTGGCAGCATGAAGGTAGGCACTGGGCACCTAGCAGGCCTGCCTGACCTGCTGACGTGGCAAGCTCCCCCTAATCTTGCTCATTTGTTTGTGAATACTATTTCACCAATACTTATATAGTGCAGAGATTTATTGTGAAGTTCCAGTGAAATACTGCACAGAACCAAAAAGCCGTTCAGTAGAAAATCAAAATATTAATATTGGTATCATTTGCTTTCTTGTAGTTTTTCTGTTCAAAAATGCATAGTAGGATTTTTCTTTCCCACAGATACTAAATAATGCTTGGAAACTTGTTTTTACTGTGCTGAAGGGAGTATGTAAATTGAGAGACTAAGAAACATATTTTTTTGGTCTTGGCTTCATCTAAATCTAAGGTAACACGGGGTCAAGAGATCTAATCTTGAGAATTAATTTGACTTCATTACCAGGACTAACAGAACATAATTGAATGAGAACTTTGGGCCCAAGCCCAGGTGTACTAGGAAATAGTTAAGTGATCAGAAATTCCTTTGGCCTAAAGTGAGGAAACAGCAGAGCACAGGATCTATAGATGCTGCTCCTGAGAAATGCTTATGTATATGAGTATATATGTGATTTACACACACTCACACACAGTTACCTGCATGTCAATGCTCTTCCAAATTTCTTCCTACAATTTTGGCCATGCTTCTTGTAAACTCACAGACTGTCTCAGATGCCTAGTTTGGAAGAGTCTGGATAATCTGTTTTACAAAGAGCTGTAATTCAGGAGCTATTTCTGCACCTGCCCTTGTGGTTCTTGGAGCAGAACCATCCTCCCCACTGGCTTCCGAGCTGCACAGAAACTGAACTTAGCTTGCTGCTGGCCTGTGGCTGCCAGGGTGAGACTAGTCTCGCCAATATTATTGCATCAGCCCTTTTCAAAGAGCAAATTCCGTCTCTCCCATTGGTGGTTGGTGCTATGGTTTCTGGTCTTTTAAAGGTAATAGAGCTTGAGGGGCAAGGATTTAGCTCAGTGGTTCCGGCGCCTGCCTTGCAAACGCAAGGACCTGGGTTTGATCCTTTGCAACCACAAACAACAATGCTGGGCTTGGTGATTTACACCCAACCACAAACAGTACCACATACCACCGTGCTGGGCACATGGTGGTTCATGCCTGTAATCCCAGCCCTTGAGAGGCAGAGGCAGGAGGATTGCTGAGTTTGAGGCTGAGTTCAGGACCAGCCTGAACTGCAAAGCAAGACCAAAAACATAAAAATAAAAATTTAAATTAAAAAAAAATAATAGTGCTCTTGCCCACTTAGGATGGCATGGTTACAGGTGGAGGATAGCGTGCTAAATGAGCTAAAACAATGAAGATAATACTGCATGATCCCCTTCGTATGGTTAATCTTCAAAACTCCAGTACGTGAAATGTAATAGAACAGGAGTTGTTAGGAGCAGGAGAGGAGTGATGGGAAAACAGAGGGAACGAGCTCACAGTTCTGTGGGATGAAAACATCTAGACGTCTCAGATAGGAGGACTGGAGTCAGTAGCACTGTATTCTAGACTGAAAGTCCAGTGAGGGCAGAAGTTAGCTTCTCCTACCACAGACGCAAAACGACTGTGAAATGCCACAGTTTAATTTGCGTCATTGTGGTAATCACTTCACCACGTAGATGCACAAATTGTTTTCCTTTTAAATTTTAATAATGAAAAGAAATAGAAATTCTTTAACTTCTATAAGGTAAGAAGAGTTTTGATTTCATTTCCTTAAAAAACCCCATTCTAATTCTTTCTTGTAGATGATATACTTTGTTCTGTTCTTTATCCCATATTTTTCCTTTTCCTAGCTAGCCCAGTGGGGTCTGATAATATTTTTATATGTTACAGCTATGGGATTTTCTATGTAGGAATGTGAAATATGGGAGACACAAAACAGTGTTTACTAGAGTTTTAAGGGAAGTCATGAAGTAAATATACTATCTACAGGAAACTCAAATCATTGCTTCTTCTTTTGCTGCCTTGATGTTTTACCTTCAAGATAACTTTCTGCAGACATTACATCTCCCATGTGCTCATTTAGCAGTTTAACTTCCAGAGCTTCTTGCTACTATTATCCTCCATCAGAGAAATCAGTTAGATAATCTATACCCACGTAGTTTATGAACTACAAAGATATTACTTATTGTATCTCTTCATAAAGTATAGGCACAAGCCAGACTTACTCTAGGCCTAAATCACATTCCATTTTTAGTTCATATGGCTGTTCTAAAGTACACAACCACTAAAATCCACTCTAGGCTTTCTCCTACCGATACCCTCCCGACGAGTCAGTATAAGCACAAAATTTTGATTAGCAATAGAAGTTATGTTGGCGTTTAAATCTTTGTGAACCAGTAAAATTTAAAAAATAAGGATAATATACCAAATTCCCTGCAGGCCATGACATCCCAAGGGGTGCTGTGGCTATTTAAGGTGTTCAGTACTCAGGTCACAATTGAGAGAAGAGAGACCAAGATAGGGCAAGGCAAAGGAGGATGCTTTCTTGATCTTCTCACAGTAATTTCTGGCAAGGTCACAATTCAGCTTGTTTTAGATTATGTCATAATGGCTCACCCAAAGCCCCTGAAGAAGTATGCCTTTGCAGTTTGAGCCACAGTGGGTTTCTGGCCAGGTTTTCAGAGCACATTTAGGTTGCTCCTGTTTCACTGACAGCTCACTTCCGGACATTGCTCTGAACGAGAACTTCCCCTCCCAGAGCTGAGCTCAGGCACCAGCCCTAGCACAGGGCATTGCGAAGGGGCTCTTCCCCCACTGCTCACAGCCACTGTCTCCACTGGCAGAAAAGCACGGGGCAACCAGGTGGCAAAGGCTGCCAGGCGTGAGCTGGCTCGCCAGCTGCTTGCAAGGAGCTTTCACTGCTGACTTTGGAGTTGGCACAGCTGTGCACACACATGCACACACGTGCAGGCCATGCACGCACAGACACCACTCAGACATGGTTTTAAGTCCATATTTCAATAAGGAAAAGCTATTAGAGTAAATATAGAGAATGTCAAAGCAGAGTTTTCCGTATAGGAAGCAAGAAATAAACATCACCAAATAGGCAGCCTTTGGGTTGGAGCATAAAGAAAAACGAAGCTGTCCAGGTGGGGAGGCTGCAGATTTCCAGATAGCAAATTTTAAAAGTCTTTAAGCAGCACTACAAGTAAGTCAGAGAAGAATTAAGTGCTGGGTGGAGTTTTGTTCAAGCAGAGGAATCAGGCCAGATGGAGTTCTGACCAGAAGAGTTCTTGCACTTCCGGCCAAGGTACTGAAATTTCAGGCTGCAGCAATGGAGATGCATGGAGCAGCTTCCAGAGAGGGCAGATCAGTTATGTGTTTTGCAGTGGTGCTTTATGGGTGGCCTGCATCATCCCTGAGAGTGGGAACCTACAAGCAGATAACTAGAAACCTCTCTGTCTCCTTGGGAGACATACCGTCACTATCACTGAAAAATACCTTAGTAAGTTTCTTACCACGGACTCAGGGCAGAAGAGTTTGGCATCAGTCTGAATATTAGAAGCTGGGTCAATCATATTAGTGTTCTTTTTTTTTTTTTTTTTTTTTTTGATGTCTCTGTTCTAAATAAATACTCAACGTATTCTTGAAGATTTCTTTGAGTCAGTTTTAGACACAAGGTATGAAAACAAAAATGAAAAATCATGATTTTTGTCTCTGAGATGTATTATTATTTTGAGGGGAAGTAAAGAAGATTTACAGAACAAGTTTGTCACTCACTCGTGTGATCTTGGAACACAGTAGAATCCACATCCACATAAAATGAAGTGGTAAATTATGAATGTGCATCTGTGCTAATAACTCTGGGATAGTGTTCCTTAATTCTCCACCACTGTCTCAAATTGGATAGACATGGAGAGTAGAAAGGGGCCTGGTGGAAAGCAATAACAGCAGCTGGTCATTTACACCAGACTTACAAGTATGAAGTAAGTTGTTTGGTTCCAGGTCACCTTTCCGGTCAAGAGAGAAAGCACAGGTGAGTGTGAAGAAATTCTACTACTTCTAAAAAGAGCAGATTTCCAGAAGTCACCCCAGTGAATGTGTTCTTCAAAAAGCAGGGAATTATCATGGAGCTAAGTAACCCATGCCCAGGCCGAACAGGGACTGGACGCCAGGGCCCCAGATGCCAGGGCTTGGTCCCTTGTAGTTCTCAGAGTGCCATGGGTCAAAGCTGGTCTCTGTCCGGTGAGCTGAGTGGTTGCTTGTCTTTTTGACCTTCTACAGCAAGACCAGGGTCCAGTGGGTTTATCTGTGACCCCCCAAAGAGGCAAGAAGCCTGGCCTCGTTTCATTCATTATGAATGATATGCTGAGTTACTGTTGATACTTCTCAGAAACTTTTCAAGTACAATTTCTTATGAAATTAAAAAGTTCTCTTAAACTGGGCATAGTACCACCTGTGGACATCTGGGAGACTGAGACAGGAGGGTCCCCTTGAGCTTGAGGCTAGCCTTGGGTACATTGTGATCAAAGCCAATCTAATTCATACAGCAATATCTTGTCTCAAAATATAGGAAAAGGTCCTCTTCATTCCCTGTGAAGCTGAAGAGCTATGAGGATCCTGTGGGAAACAGGGGGAGAGGACACAGCCAGAATCCTAGAGGCAAACTCCAGTTTCCTGTGAGTCCTACAGCAAAAGGATTAACAACCAACAAACAACAAAGTTGGAACCTTGAGGAACAGGCTGAGCCTGGGCTCAGCTATGGCTACTCTGAGCAGTGGCAGCAAAAGCCTAATACTGCAGCAGAAGAAGGGGAGCAGAAGAGCCCATAACCTGAGCTCACATGCACCTTTATTTGATATAAGCCTTACACCCATAATCCTGGCATGCATAAAACAGGGCGGTCCCACAATAATCCCTGTAGTTGAAGATTCCATAGGGCAGGGCAGACATCTTTAGATCCCAGGAAGTCCAGTAAGCCTTTAGACTGATAATCCTAGTGCAGTAGTCCTAGTAGTTTAAAATCCTGCAGGGCAGGACAGATGTCCACAATCATCCCAGTAGTTGATCCTGCAGGGCAGGGCAGACATCTGTAAATCCAAGTGAGTAAGTCGTAAGTCCGAGTAAGTCATCCGCAGTTCCCGATAGGATCTGATCGCTTTGTGCAGTGCTGGCTGGGCTTCAATCCCAAGGGCTGCTGGAGCCACAGACCGAGGAGGCATTGGGTGAGCTCCAGGGAAGACAAAATCATGAGAGCAGGAAGAATCTATGTACAAGGATCACTCATAATGTGCTTACGCCACATGGAGGCTTAGTGCCCTCTTCCTTTCATGCTGCACTTGCAGAAACACATGGGCAGACCACCAGCCAGGCCTGGGGGCACCGGGTGCTTTCCTTTGTCTCCTTCCAGTTAATTCTGGCATGGGAACTGGTCCCTCCCACCCTTCAGAAGTCATCTGGTGTCAGGTTATCCGGGGACTTGATTCATCTGAGATGTGATGGTTTCCAGGGGAGCTGCTCCCCAACCTCTGTTACTAAATCATTTTGATGTCTAACAGCCTTCCCTGCCAGGAAGCTCTTTCCCGCTTTGAGGGGTCAGTGGCTCGGGCAGGAGTCCTCGATCTTTTGATTAAGAGGAGAATCTTTTCATTTCCTAAAGCTGCACAGTGATGAGTGGGCAGAAAAGAGGATCGTAGAATCATAGACTTGAGGGAATTCACTTTCCCCTGTGGGACTCACAGGAGACTTCCAGAGCAGGCACAGACATGGTGAGTTTGAAAGGTGGCAGAAAGAGTGTGTGGTGGACCTTCCCGAGCTGGCCAGGGACACCCACCTAGCCTCCATTCCCTAGTGGGCCAGGGAAACAGGGTCTCAAAGTAAAATGAAAAGCCAGAGGTGATAATAGAAAGAAAAATATCCTATCCAACCTCTGAGCATTCTCTTCTCCACAACTCCATGTGTCTTTTCTCTCCTATGCTTCCCTTTTGGTGTCTGTGTCCCGTGTGTCCTCTTTTAACATACCTGGAAATGAGTTCATTCCTGACAGTCAGCAGAGTCTTGTGCACAGCCGTCTCCCCGCGGCATGCGCACTTCTTTACAAGATGTCTTCCTCGCTGCATCTCTCTGCTGGTCTGAAAGACAGCAAAGCAAGGGAGACTGGATATGACCCACTGCCCACTCACAGTGCTCAGCTCCTCCTCTCGGGAGACTCAACCTGTGCCACATCTGTCCATCAACCTTGCCTTCTCTTTTGTTTTTCTCCTGTAGGAACTGGCAGGATTTAAATAGCTCTAAATTACTTACTTAAAAATCACTCACTTCCCACCACGTTGTAGGATGAATAGACTTGGCTACAAAGCCCTAGTAGACCTCTGGTAATGACAGCTCTGGGGAGGGGACTAGATAGCTCCTCACAGGAGAAACAGTCGGGAACACTGTCCACTGATGGAGAACAGTCCAGGGATGTCCAGCCTGACAGAGAGGGTTGTGCATCTGGATGAACAATGAGTGGTCTCTCTCTCCACCCATCAAGAACCATGGTTATCTTCACTGCTTCCCTTAAGCTACTCAACAGAAACAGCATAAATACATGACATCTTCCTTCAAATAGCTTTTATTTTAGGTAAAAGGTAGACCAGGCATATGACAGAGGATAAGCCACAAGTGAGGCATGAACAGAGCCAGTCTGCAGGCTCCGAGGCACAGTGCTGCCTCTTCCTCCCGAGTGCTGGGATTACAGACACGAGTCACCACGCCTGGCACTGTGGTATGTGGTGCTGATTGCTGCTGGGCATGAGTCTCCATGCCCAGTATTGTATGTGGTTACTGGGGATCAAACTTGGGTCCTTGTGCTTGCAAGACAGGGGCTGGAACCACTGAGCTAACTCCCCGGCCCAATCACATGCATGATATTAATGTTAGGACTTTGAATGCACAATTTGAGACCTCAGAATTGCAAATCATACATTTTTCTTATATTTCCCATAATGGTAAGTCTCCCTTTCATATCTGCACATGTTTTATTCCTCTGAGATTTATCATCTATGGTCTGAAGCCCTTGGCTTCCCCAAATATGCCAACACTGTCCAGTGAGTTGAAACACCAAAATGTACAACCAGGAGCCCTCACTACCTCAAGGTCCTTTTATATACTGTCTCTCTTCATCTAGTGACCCACTAGATGTGATGTCTGAATACAGCCTAGCATAGTTTTGTTTGATTTTAATAAAGTTTTGTAATATTGAAAAAGTATTTATAGGTTCTTAACAATTTTCCTATTATTGAAAACTGTCTTAAATAATTTTGCATCATTTTTTCCCCAGAA
Organism: Petromus typicus; assembly: GCA_004026965.1. Taxonomy (NCBI): domain Eukaryota; kingdom Metazoa; phylum Chordata; class Mammalia; order Rodentia; family Petromuridae; genus Petromus; species Petromus typicus. The sequence goes on along the minus strand of PVIR01001516.1, from coordinate 24,433 downwards.
ATTCTAAAAGCATCAGTTAATGAAATTGCTACTTGGTGAGGAAAACGGCATCCACTGAGATAATTCTCAGTGTGTTCTAGCAGCTCTATTTGCAACAGCGAAGAGAAGCAATGCATTCTGCTTTGGCCACACTCAGCACTCCATCTGCTGTCTGAATACCCTTACCAATGGCACAAAAGGATGTACACTTACATAATGCCTTGTGAGTGAGGCTGGTTAAATTATGCGTTGCAGCTAAAGACAAAAATCACTTGATAAGGATAGAAACCTGAAGTCAATTATTTAGTTTATTAAAATTAGTCTTACCATCCTCGATGATAATACTCTTGACTGTGAAAATTCATGTCAAAAGGGAAAAGCTTCTCATAGAGCTATGGATGTTCACCACCATCTTGGGGTGAATTTCAATGATGTCCCAACTACCCAGATATTGTCTTCTTAGAGCCTCCTATAAGGGGTCATGGGGACAGGGGTTAAGTTCAGAGAAAACTGGCCACAGAAGCAAACTTTCTGCTTGATGTACAGGAAACTGGACACTTCCCTTAGCAGGGTACTTTGTCTCCTGAGTCTCGCGGTTCCTCTCAGGTGCGTGTTTGATGTTACAGCCCTTGCAAAGACGTTGCCAAAGGAGTTGGGTCTGTTATCTCCACAGGCAGACTGCTGGTCTTACGTGAGGAGGCAAACAGAGCCATGCTCAGGCGCACTGGTGACCAGCTTTCTGCTGATCTCTCTCACCCTGGCCCTGGATCAAAATGTGGCATAATTTCTACTCCTCCAAAGCATAATGATGACCCATGTGAGTTTCTGAAGACCTTTCAGTCTTATTTTAAAACCTGAACGTACCTCACACCGGTGAATAATTTTTTTACCAGTACCCAGTGTTTCATGCTATTGAGACCCTGAGGGTTGGCTCTGAGCCAGATTTGGGAATAATTTTCTTGTTTAGAGTTTGATAATTTGCTCCTGAATTAAGGGTCGTTTTTCTCTCACTCTTTTTTTTTTCTTTTTTTGAGACAAGGTCTCTCTTTGCAGTTCAGGCTGTCCCTGAGCTCACTATGTAGCCCAAGCGAGCCCAGATTCACAGCAATCCTCCTGCCTCTTCCTTTTGAGTGTTAGAATTACAGGTGTGAGTCACCACACCTAGCACTGTTGAATGTGGTTGCCGAGGATCAAACTAGGGACCTTATGCTTGAAAGGCAAATGCCAGGACCACTGAGCTAAATCCCTGACCCTTTTCTCTTGCTCTTAATTCTTTACAGTTGCAGAATTGTCAGTTGAATTTCAGGATGGAGGTAATGCTCTTCAAGTACTAATTAACCCTCCTGCAAAGTGAAAATCCATCGTCTTTGGAAAAGTCAGCAGACATATATAACCTCAAAGAGAGCATTCTCATAATCCTAGAAACCAAGACTATATGTTACTTGACAATTTTATAGAAGTTGTTATTTACTAAGAGAAACTAGAAATCTTATCAGAAGTGTGTTTTCTCTTTTTTGTCCTTTTCCATGTCTGAGGCCTCAGGCTTTAGTCACTGCACTGATCACCTTTTCCCTGCCTGTTCCTCACTGCACCATCATGTGGGTCCTTGCTAAGCCTCTCCGAATGTCCCCCATCATTTCACTTAATGTCTCTCTAATAGGTACCGCATTTGTCATTCATCTACTTTATTTCAAACTGTGCGAGACTTGGTATACCAAGAGCGATAAAACAGGGTCTCAACATTCAAGGATTTTACAATCTAACAGAAGAAATAAGTAAATTTTAAAAAGAGAACAAAAGTTTCCAGATTCTGTCTGTTTTCCAGGTCCCAACACTCTAACTAGCAGATGTTGATCACTCAGTAAATGGGCAATGGTTGAATCACAGTTAATTCTACCTGCTGCCCTTGGAAATCTTGATATCTGAATGTATAATGTGTGTTAGATGGACAGATGCATGTTAGAAACACTGCTGATAGAGATGGAAGTACAACAGCCTTTCATCATGAGAACTTGCGCTAAATATTAAAAACCACTCTGGGCTGTCATTGTCTCCAGGTGCCTGGGTGGACGAGACCTTTCTCATGACTGCAGCAAACTGACTTCTTAGGAAAATACAGTCAGGTTGATGTTTGGGTCTCCGATTCTTCCTGGTGCACAAATGTGTTCATTTGTTGTTCTTCCCAGAGCAACACTGCTGCAGGCTCCCTCGTATTAACAAGCACCATGCTGATGACTCTCCTGCTATTTCTGTAATGTGATGAGCTAACGCTTAATATTAACTATTCTTGACTCACATTAATACATAGAATTTGCAAATTAGAGTCAGCTATGATTTGCAAATTGAAGTTAATTAGAAAGTCCTAATACAGCACCTCCTAAAAAGGCCAAAACACTTTGCATAGAAATAGCCAATTTAGACATCACAATTTTCCAATTGCCTTCTGACAAACAATTATTATATTCTGAGCTGTGCTCAGGGTTGGAGGACAGAGATAAATACACAATATCCATCATGCAAGGAGATTTGGTCTATGGCCCCTGTGCTTTCCTTTCCTGAGCACAAGGGCCAGGCTGCCACTGTGACAGTGGCCCATTTGGCCCCAGAGGCATTAATACTTTGGGCAAGTATAGTGGCTCATCCCTGGACAGAGGAAATGAACATGCATGACATTCTGTGGAGATCCACTCTACCATCTGTCTGTCTTTTTCTCAAGAAATTTTAAGAGTGTACAAAGCAACAACAAAAAAAGTCATTTATTATATTTATTTGTTATAAGACAGTATTACTTATTACTTATTATAAGACAGTAGTGAATCTATAACCAACACAAAAGTACTACTTAAATTATGAGCTGCCAATAGCTATTATACATGTACATGTCAAATAATTAATTACATATCAGAAAATACTGTAATACTGTTTATGTATTTATTCTTCTTTTCTGTGCTGAGGCTGAAGCCCAAGGCTTTATACATGCTACTGAATGCTCCACCACTGAGCTACCTCCTCAGCCCCACCGATGTGGTACGTTATTGAAGGATACAGGAAGACAGGAGCCAGCTTCTCGGTCCATGCTGAGCAAGTGCTGCATACAATTCACAACCAGGTCTCAGAAATAAAAAAGAAGAGAAAAGATAAACTCTTAGAAATTAAACATGATTTTGGAAATTAAAATTATCAGAAATTAAAAATAATAGTGAAGTTGAATTCTGCACAGCAAAATTAAGGATTTCTAATCAACAATAATTCACAGATGAAAAGTTCAGATAGAGTTAACAGAGATGAAATATTTCCAGTATCTCAATATCAGTTAAAAATTAATATCTAGTATATGTAAGGGACAATTGGAAATAAAAGAAGGTGGCCAGAAAATTCAGTAAAAAGAAGAAGCAATGTCTAGCATACTTTGTTTAATTTATACTAGTAGTGTCTTTCAGTTCACTGAAAAGAATATTTTATAATATCTTTTTCAAGGATATTTTGCCAACGTCTTATACTTGGAGTAACTACTTTAAAAATAATGGTACTTTGTATATGAAATATTGTTAATCTTATTTTATTATGAAATTTGGTTTTAAATTTTCATAAGACACACAAAGAATTAGATAACTGAAGTTAAAATGATAACAAAGAGAAGGAGCATGACCCATTGATGGCTTGACTTTTCTGTTTTCCATCCCCAGCCACTGTGTGCAGCTCCTGTGTAGTGCAGATCAGCATCCCACTGTGGTCGTGCAGTGACCCCTTCTGTGTCCTTTGAGTGCTTTGGTGAATCTTTAATGACTCTGGATGTCTCTCACTTGTTTATCTCTCATCCATGTATCCCCCATGGGCTAAATACTTGTGTGTTTTGCCAATTTTCAAATATCTTTTTTTTTTTTTTAGGTTTTTTGAGACAGGGTCTCGCTTTGTGGTTCAGGCTGGCCCTGAGCTCAGCCTCCAACTCACATCACAATCCTCCTGCCTCTGCCTCCCGAGTGCTGGGATTACAGGCGTGAGCCACCACGCCCGGCACTGTGGCACGTGGTACTGGTTGCTGCTGGGCGTGGGTCTCCACACCCAGTATTGTTATGTAGTTACCGGGGAATCGAACCTGGGTCCTTGCGCTTGCAAGACAGGCGCCGGAACCACTGAGCTAACTCCCCGGCCCATCAAATATCTTTAAGAGTAGGAAAATTGTATTGGGAGAAGGATCACAAGCATATGAGGCTTTTCAGTCAGGGAGGGTCAGGGACCTGTGCTGGAAAGGGTAGGTTAAGACCCTGGCCCCCATCCAGGGGATTGCTCCCTGTGTAGAATACCAGTCTTTATTGTTCAGTCATACAGGAAGCAGGCAGCTGCAGGAATTTGTCTTCTTTCACAGTGTTGGCCTTCAGAGGCTGTGTCTCAACTGTCCTCCACACTGGCCCCTCACAGGCCTGCCCTGTCTAACTGCTCACAAGGGATCTAACTAGGTGACCTATCTATGATACCAGCATGATGTCAGAATCTCATGATACCAACTTTGGAGAATGGAATGGTATAGAAAATGTGAGGAAAGAGAAGAATCTGAAAAAGCCAATTCCATTTAGGTGAGAAAGTAAAAAGAAGAAAATAGACTAGGATAAGAGAAGAGTTTGAAATTTCAGGGTTAAAGGATTTTTTTTCAATAATATTTTAGTTTTATTTTTGTACAAATATTTTGAAGTACTACAATGCATAACTGAAAGAAATAACTATTCTAAACTATAATAAAGAGAAATGTCATTTTAGAGGTTAAAATATAGTATGAATGTTGATATTAACATTTTACAATAGTTATTTTTAAAAGAACATATGAAAATGTATGTATATTGAGAGAAAACAACATTCTGAAACAAAAAAGTAGGTTGAAGTTCTCCTACTTCATTTCCTACAGCATCAGTTTTCTCATTTGAAAAATACAACAACAAGCAATGTGTCCCTTATACAATCATTACATATACCCACTGGGCTTATACATGCATGTATAGTATTATGGTTTCACTTTAGACATCACCCAAAGCCTCCTTTGGTTAGAAGCAGCTGAATCAGGAATCTGTGGCACATAGTTATTAACCACTAGGCATGAATGAGAAGTTTGGGACTACCATAATCCCCATGGTTTAGATGGGATGAAAGAGAAAGACTCAGAGAAGTCTCTTCCCTTGTTGCAATTGCTACCATGTAGTTGCCACAAATAGTCTCTCTTTTTACTTTTGCTGTGTGGCAAGCACAATGTTGTTTCTCCTCTGCCCTGTTTCCTTGCAATTGCAGCCTTGAAGCTAGCTTATTATGGACAGAAACCTCTATGCACTGTAAACCAAATAAACCCCTCCCCCTATAACTTTACTTTCAGGTATTTTCTCTCAACTAATCACTAGAGTAGTGGGGTCACTGCTAGGACATTATCTGGCCATGTAGAGAGAAGAAAAGCTAGGGAAGATGCAGTGATGTTGGTCACAGAAGGAGCATCAGAACAGGTGTTTTGTATGAGAGATTCTAATCAGAGACCAGATGACCAGAAGGGAGGAAAAGAACAGGCTCCAGAAATTTCTTCCACGAAGAAAGATGGCATTGTCTGTTGAGCTCCAGAAGATGTGTGATATACCTTGACAGAAAGCTTGTCTGCATTTTGTTCATGCCCAGAGACTTTATCTGAGACTGAAACTAGAGGCAGTGGATTAACTAATCATGCAGAGGAAATTTCAAAGCAGTTACTCATTGAGGAGTGGCCTGGCGACTGTTGGGGGCTTTTAGCTAAAACTATGTTGAGAATAAAGAAAAGAAAGCCTAGCGGGATTTACAAAGTTTTGAGATTGGAAAGAAAAGGAGCTTCAGAGACGCTGTGGACTGCCAAGACAGAGAAAAGATGTTGATGTCTGAGAAACAACTAGAGAATACAAAAGATGCCCTGAGGGTTTTATAGGAAAGCAGCAGGACTCTGTTGCTTTCCTATAAAAGTTGTAAAGGTGAAAGATTTTGCTTTGACAAGAAAGCAAAAAGAATCATGTTCCAGAATGATAGTAGCTACACAATGTTGCAGATAGTAGAGACTCAGGGAAGTTGTTAAAAAAAAAAAAAAGAAAAAAGTGGAGGCCAAACCAAGTTGTTCCAAAACGGCAACATCCCAGGAAAGATATTCCAAAGTGGTAGCAGCCTAAGAAAGTTGTTCCAAAATGGTGGATGTCTAAACAAGTTGTTTCAAAATGGCAGTGGCCTAGGGAAGTAGTTCCAAATTGGCAGCCTCCTAGGAAAGTTCTTTCAAAATGGTGGAGGCCCAGGAAAGTTGTTCCAAAATGGCGGCAGCCTAAGAAAGTCATTCTAAACAGGTGGAGTCCTGTGGAAGTAGTTCCAAAATAGCAGCAACCTAGAAGAATTGTTCCAAAATGGCATCAGCCCAGAGAAATTGTTCCAAAATGGTGACAGCATGGGGAAATTATTATAAAGTGGTGGAGGCCTAAACAAGTTGTTCAAAAACCAGCAAAATAGAAGACTTGTTTCAAAATGGTGGAATCTGAAGGAAGCAATTCCAAAATGGCAGCAGGCTAGGAAAGTTGTTCCAAAATGGTGGATACTTAAGCAAGTTGTTTCAAAATGGTGGCAGCCTAGAGAAGTTGTTCAAAAAATGGAAGAGGACAAAGAAAATGGTTTCAAAATGGCAGCATCCTTAGGAAGTTATTCCAAAATGGTGGAGTCCTAGGGAAGCAGTTTTAAAATGGCAAAAGCCTAGGAAAGTTGTTTTAGAATGTTGGAGGCCTAATCAAGTTGTTCCAAAATGCAGCAGCCAAGGAGAGTTGTTCCTAAAATGGTAGAGTCCTAAGGAAGCAGTTCCACAATGGCGACAGCATAGGAAAGTTATTCCAAAATGGTAGAGCCTGAATAAAGTTATTCTAAAATGGCAGCATCCTTGGGAAGTTATTCCAAAATGATGGAGGCCTAAGCAAGTTTGTCTAAAATGGCTGCAGCTCATAGAAGTTGTGACAAACGGTAAAGTCCTTGGGATGCAGTCTAGGAAAGTTGTTCCAAAATTGTGGCAGCCTTGAAAAGGTATTCCAAAATGGTGACAGCCTATGCTACTTATTTAAAAATGGTGGGGGCCTAATGAAGTTGCTCCAAAATACCTGTAGCCTAAGAAACTTGTTTCAAAATGGTGGCTACCAAAGGAAATATTTCCGAAATGGCAACATCTTTGGGAAGTTTTTTCAAAATGGTGGAGGGCTACTGAAGTTATACCAAAGTAGTGGCAGCCTAGGAAAGTTGTTCCAAAATGGTGGAAGCCTAAGCAAGTTTGTCCACAGTTGCAGGAGCCTATAGAAGTTGTTTCAAAATGGCAGCATCTTTGAGAAGTTAATCCAAATGTTGGAGGGCTAATGAAGTTACTCCCAAATTGAAGCAGTCTAGAAAACTTGTTTCAAAATGGTGGAGGCCTAAGGAAGTGGTTCCAAAATGACAGCATCATTGGAAAATTACTCTAAAAATAGCAGAGGCCTAAGCAAGTTGTTCCAAAATGGGAGAAGCTTGGTCAAGTTGTTCCAAAATGGCAACAGCCTACAGAAGTTATTCCAAAAAGGTGGAGGCCTAATGAAGTTGCTCCAAAATGACAACGGTGTAGGAATCTTATTCAAAATGGTGGAGGCCTGAGGGAAAGGGTTCCAAAGTGGCAGCATCCTTGAGAACTTATTCTAAAATGGTGGAGGCATAAGCAAGTTGCCCCAAAATGGTGGCAGCCTAGGAAAGTTGTTCCAAAATGGTGGAGGCCTAATCAAGTTGTCATAAAATGGTGGCAGCCTAGGAAAATTCTTCCAAAATGGTAGAGGCCTAAGCAAGTTGTTCCAAAATGGAAGTCAGCTGGAGAAGTTGTTCCAAAATGGTGGAGGTCTAATGAAGCAGTTCCAAAATGGCAGCAGCCTAGGAAAGTTGTTCCAAAATGCTGGCTGTCTAATCAAGTTGTCACAAAATGATGGCAGCCTAAGGAATTTATTCCAAAATGGTGGAGGCCTAATGAAGTTGCACTAAAATGGCAGCAGCCAAGGAAACTTGTTTCAAAATGGTAGAGGCCTAAGCAAGTTGTTCCAAAATGGCGGCAGCCTTGGGACATTATTTCAAAATGGTAGAAGCCTAAGTAAGTCTTTCCAAAGTGGTAGCAGTCTAAACAAGTGGTTCCTAAAGTTTTTTTCCTTTTTTTTTTCTTCAGTTTTTTGAGATAGTGACTTGCTTTGTAATTCACACTATCCCTCAATTTATTATGTAGCTAGTGTGAAACTTGTAGGAATCATCATTCTTCTGCTTCTGAGTGCTTGGATAACAGGCGTGGGCTAACTTGTCCAGAACTAGACTTTGTAGATTTTGTGTAACCTACAAGATTGTGAAGCAAAGAATTTGTGACTATTAAACACAGTATTTGATTTATACAGTTCTGCTGTCTTGATCAAATGTACATAGATTTTCAAGTTATTTTAATCAGTTTTGCATCAAAATCATTGGAAATTTTAAGTGGACTTTCAAATAATTTTCAAAGAATGTTATTTCTATTCCATTAAAGAGTATGAGCCTTCATTTTGAAAATGTGAGCTAGTTTCAATAATCTTTCAGTGTAGGAAATTATAGCTGCTGTGGTCTTTATGACTTCTAAATCTGTGTGGAGTCTGAACTTTGTAGATAATTTTTTAAAAGGTTTTGTTTGGCTTGAGATTTTGAAAATTGGAAGAAAACACAAAATCCCAATCAGGAGAAATTGTATGCAGTTAAAAGTTTTGTCCAACAATGTACAAAATATTTCTTGCAGACCTAGAGAAACTGGAGATGTGGAAAGCTATAGTCTCCACTTAAAAATAGTCATTCCATGGAGCCATGCTCCTTCTGAAAACCTCAACTACAGTCCGGAAGCATGATTTAATTAGGCTAGTCTGACACTGGAAGCATTGCTTTTCTGCAACACATTTGAAGAGAGTAATACACAAATTAGTCATGTTTCTGGAAGGCACCCAAAAATTTGTCTTCCAAGAAAAATAAAGCTCAATCAGATAGACATTTTGTCAGCAATTTTCCCAAGCTAAATTAGTCTTGAAAGTGTCTCTTGAATCATGACACATGACAAACAGAAGCCTTCTGTAGAGTTTCATACTTGAACTACTCATTCACTGTGAAAGAAATCTGACTTGGGGCTGCCAGTTGTGGGTGCAGAACTGCTTAAGGGGAAGATGTTGGGGTCTGGTCTTGTGAACAAAACCTATGGTTTTGGTCCATTTTTACATTTTCTTATACTGGGCAGAAGCTGTATTCCAGGACAGTAACCTCTGAGGAACGAAGGATAGAGCACGTGTGGGTAAACTCTCACCCACTGTATCTGGGGCCCTCCCCAACTTATGTTGTGATCTGTGACTTACAATCACCTCTGTGTTCTGATTGAAGTGCAAGCTGTCTGCTGGGTGCAACAGTAAAACAACAGGGGAAAACCAGGGGCACCAAGCAGCCAGGGCCACACGTGGAGTCTCCATTTAAAGACTTAACATTGACAATGCTGAGGGCCAGGAGTGAGGGAAAGAATAGAAGAGGAGTTTTAATCCTCAGAAAGCCTTATTATCTTTTATGTTGCTATAAGTAATTATATAAATTTCAGGCTCATGGCATAAATCATTCATTAATTAAGGAGGATTTAGAGAGGCTTATAGGATGTATTTTCAGGATTTCTTCTTTTTTATCCACTTCTCTGAATTATAGCCTTTGTGGATAGATGGTCGATTATGAAAAGAACAGTCAAGGAAAGTAACGGAGTCTGGATTTAGGGTAAAACTCTGATTTTTCTTCACTCATCACTAAATTTAGATAATGATTTCTGCTCTATCAGAATCGATTTATACTTAGCAGTGGGTTAATGCAACTTTTATAGTTTTTTAATGAAAAAGACTGATTAATTTTCAATCAATCTGTGAAATGTGCCCAACTCTAAATTTGTCCAGGGCATCCTGACTGGCATTGGGCTGCCTGTGTTCCTCCATCTAACCTGCCTTTTACCTTCTGCCAGCCACCATGACATCAACCGGAGGGAGAGGAAGATGACTTTTAACACGCACGTTCATTTATTCACTGATCTTGCAGAAGTGTAATTAAATTCTCGGCCAATAATTGCCCCAGGAGCCCTGTGAATTTGATTGTGACCACTGCACTTGTACCAATTCTCATGGAGAGCTAGGAAACCTTTAGACCTGATGAAACCTTGTTTGGGCACTGGTCACCGATGGCCAGGTGCAGACGCTGAGGCGCCTCTGCACTGGCGGAGCTCAGTGGAGACACCTGTCCAAGGACAGCTGTTCGGATGCGAGGCTGCACAGGCCTCCTGGGCTGGTCTGTCATCTTTCAGTTAAAGTGCTTCCTTCTTCTAAGGAGCTAAGAGCCATGAGGTCTTTGTATGATATAATTGTGGGGCTCTGGAGAAAATTAGAATAGATATTCTTAGAAGTTCAAGTGAGAAATTCTTTTTCTCTGCAAAATGAGGATAATGGTATCCTCCGCTTCAAGGTTTCAAGATGAAAATCCCATTCTGGGAAGAATTTGGTATGGACACAAACGGGATGCTCCTTCCCTGTGTCTGTGAGAGTCAGATAGTCGTGTCCGCATCCGTTCTGGATGCCTTGGTGACAGCTGACTGGGCTCATGTCAGCACAAAGGATTCTAAAATCTTCTGGCCACTCAGACTTTCACCAGCCAGCACATGTATCTATTGGACCCAGACTCTGAAGGAGGGCCCAGATCTAGAGAGATTTTTCGATGCTTACAGGACAGACAGCGATCTCTGTTCCACGGAGAAGCCATTTAGACTGTGATAGCCTCAACAGTGACACCTGTATCTCAAGCTCTGCCTGTGGGGACAGCACAGTGTCACAGCACAGGCAACAAGACCTGTGCTGAGTGGGAAGTTTCACACTTTGGTAATTAACACTGCAGACAGCATACAGGTTCCACTGCATTTGAACAGATTTCTATCCAAGTTTCTAATTTAAAGAAACAATACTGACTCAAATTATGAATCTTCAATTATTTTCAAAAAACACTCATGTGGAAAAAAATATATTCTTCATACATCTCTGTGGAAAATCCTTACAGAATTCCAATTCTGTATACCAAAGTATAACTTAATACATGAGCTAATGTCTATAAACTCTCGGGAGTCTTTAAGTAATATAGACATCTTGCCTTTATTTACTTACTAATTTTTTTCTATATAAGGTTTTTTTTTAAAAGATTTGTGATATATACTTGTAATACTTATGGAATAGATGAAAACTACAGATACACAAAAGAAGAAAAAGAACCCAATTTGATATTACCAGCCAACAAACATAACGTAACTCGTGTGATAGTTCTTTCCAGGGTCCATGTGGGAGATGCTTGCCCACATTTTTACAGGGTTTTTTTTTTTGTAAATGTTCAGGGGTCACTGATTTTTCTGGCAACCAGATATCTTTACTACTCATCATCAACTTGTATAGAGGATTTTATTTTAAGGTAAATTTTTAATTATAGTTTATCATGTTTACTAAAAAGTGCTGAAAAATATAGGAATACATGTAAAAGTATATATGGTTTGTATTTCCTTGAGGTGCTGTGGACTGAACCAAAGACTTCTTGTGTGCTACGTCACTGCTTCACCATAGGACCACACACCTGCTCCAAAAAAGTTCACAGAATAAACACACTTAGCCTTAAATCTCCCTCTAGACCTAGCAGCACAATTTTCTTTTGTAATCTTTTTCTTACCCTGTAAGAAATTAAGCTGTCCTGCAACAGCCATACATTCTTTGTTGTTAACTATCCATCATGTTCTTCGTTGTTATTGACACAGACCTTCTGGATGTTCACACAGGAAGGTGGTAGCCAGAGCAGGCCTCACTGGGAGCCATCTTCAGCTCCGTTCATGAGGAGGCTGAGTTGGGGTAGCCTTGCGTCTCCCACTCAGAATTATGAAAGCTTGTGTTTCTGAGCTAAGCTCCTCATGGTGATTTTTGGCATAAGAAGATCTGATGACTGAGAATTTCCTTGAATGCCAGAAACTGATTATGACTCCGCCTGAGTGGGGCTGATGTGGCACTCTCTAAGTCAGGTGTGAAGGGGCTGCTGGGAAATGTCAGTGGAGCCCTGGCCTATTCCATATTGCTTTGGTTCTCGGGCCAATTTCCATGGTCTGCCTGTTCTTGTTACATTTGAATTCTGAAGACTTTACACAATTCCTTGGATAGTATTTGTTATTAGTATTCTGAATTATATATTATATCATACAATATAGTATCAATAATACAATATTTCAATTGGATGGTTTAGCTCTTGACTAATTCATGCTGTCAGATTTGATGAATTATGCATTAAAATTATAACTACTTAAAATACCTATCATAACTCACACAATTATTTTGATTAGGTTTCTGAGCCAAATGTCTGTACTGCTTAGAGCTAGTCCCTCCAGAGCCTGACAGTGAGCAGCTTATTAATATATGAAATTTCATGAAATTTGTCCCTTTAACATGTAGCAAAAGATTAAATTTCTTTTTTATTTCAATTTTCATTTAACAGATTTTAGAATATATTTAAATCAGGAAATACCACTAATATGAAAATGTAACATTATTCCTTTTGAGTAATTGGTGTTAAAAATAATTTAAAGTTAAAATTGTCAAGCAAAATTAACTATAGCTAATTGTAAATATTTTAAAATTCAGAAGTAATCTGATAAATATACTGTGTAAAATATTTATTTAAAATGCTCATTTGTATTCCATAAAACAAAGATCCAAGCATTACAAGAAAATTTTAACTTCAAAATTTTTCTATATTGGAACTTTTAAAATCAAATGCCACTTACAGAAATGTAGTATTTATGGAAATGTTCTTTTTTTACTTAGTGTGTGAATTTTGTTGTTGAAGCTGGGTAAAAATGAAATTTCAAGTGCACGAAGATAGACATTTAATGAGCTTCATTAGGCACAAATTATTGGTTCTAATGCCACTGTTGTGAATTGATTACATTCCTGAAAATTAAATTGAAGAATCCACAGGCAACACTTCACAGGATCTCTTTCTTCCTATCCCAGGAATTATTAGCAAGTAAACAGAATTATTTTAGATCCAAGAGAATGGATGCAAATTTATAATGTGCTTATAATGAGGTAAGCATCAGCGTCAGCCTACCAAGTCCACACTTTGTATTCTAGGTTGTGTGTGTACGTGCTTGTGCGTGTGTGTGGGTGTGCGTGTGCACAGGTGTGCATAGGTGTGTGTGACAGAAGGGAAAATGCAGCATAAATTACCTTGAGAGCTCAAATTGAAACTTACTCATTTTATTTCTTGATGCTGAAAATGATTTGCATTTACATTTTCATTAGCAGGAGTATTTGAACAGACAAAAACATCCCCACAAAAAGTGCATAAATGGATACACTCATTCTTTATTTCCTTTCTTCATTGTTTTGGATGATAAATATTTTTGTTTCTTCTGCGTCATATGTGTGACAGAGAAGATAGAAAAATAAATGAATAACTCTTTGACTTTTGCAAACTCACACACTAGTAGGAGATGTTAGCAAACACAGATGTGGAACTGAGTGAGAATAAGGTCCTACGTGTGAGTGGTGATGGCGGTGTGTGCTTCTTGGCTGGGAGGCAGAGGAAGCCGAAGAGGGTTGCAAGTCAAACCCACGCTGTCCAACAGTCTGGTGTGAGGTGCTCATCACATGACGAAGGGAAGTAAACAGGCTCCAGGAAGAGGTAAAAGAGGCATGCATACCTGCTCAGTTTCCAGATGTGGCGCAGATGGCGCCCGGAGGATTTCACTCAGTCTCTTAAGGCTGACTAAATAGAAGGCTTTCTTCACTTTCCCTCCGTGACCAGGAGAATCGTTTGAAAGAATCCATTGCTAACGCTGGTTATGAAGCGTGAATTTCAAGGTTTGCAGCTCTGGCATGCTCAAGGACTTTCCTTCAAGAGGACTGCTGGCCATTTTCCCTCTGTCTCCTTTCCTTTCCCAAAATATTCCTTTCTGCAGTTTTCATTTTTTGGTTAGTCCTCAGAAATGTTTCCATTCCTCGCGTGCAGTTAGTAGGCATGCATTGCGCCTCTCAGTTGTGTTTTCATGCCCGTCCCCTCTTCTCTCCCTTTCTTCCTCCATCTCCTGATCCCTTTGTTATTTGAAAAAAAAAATCTGTCTCTTAATGGCTATCTTTTGTTTGACTTTATATTTATATTTTGAATTTTCCTATAAGAGAAATTGTGCAATATTTAAGCTTTGTATCAATTTATTACCTTAATATTATTTTCTGACAAATCATCTATTGTCTTACAAACAACTCAGTTTTCTCCTTGTGGCAGGGAAGTACTCCACGGTGGGTAAATTTGATGTTTGCTTTATCCATTCTGTTGTCGAGCATTTGGACTGCTTCCAACATGGAACTCTTGTGAACTGTGCTACTATAAACATGGAGCGCCGATATGCTTGTAAGATGATGTCTCTCAGAAAGATACCATGAAGGAGAATGCCTGGTTTGAACAGAATTTGGGTCTGAATAATTGCCATACTGATTTCTATAATAGGTGTACTAGTTTTCATTTCTACCACAAATACAGAAGGGTCCCTTCTGAGACACATTTGATTTCTTTCTGATAGCTCCCCTTTCTGGAGTAAGATGAAATCTCAATGCTGTTTTGTTTTTCATTCTCTAGTGGCCAAAGATGTTGACCTCATTTTATGTATTTGTATTTATTTTCCATTTATATTTCTTCTCCTGAGATGTATCTGTTGTTCATTTTTGATTCGTTCTCTTATTTGGGAGGTTCTATTTCTTTGAAATCTTTGTATAGTATAGATATTGGTCCTCTGGCTGAAGTGCAGATGGAAAAGTGCTTTCCCATTTTGTGGTTTGTCTTTTCACTCTATTGTTTTTTTTTCTTTTTCTGTACAAATACATTCTAATTTGATATAATTCCATTTGTTGATTATTGGTATTCTTTTTGTACCATCTGTTCAGAAAGTCCTTGCTTGGTTCCATATCTTCAAGAGTTATGCCTATTTTGTCTTTCATCAGATTATTTGTTTCAACACTTAGATCTTTGAGCCCCTCTGATTTTAGTTTCATACCTGGTGAGATATGTGGCTCTAGATTCAGTTTATGCATGGAACTAGCCAATTTTCCTGGCACCATTTATTAAACACACTCTCCCTGAGTATAATTTTTGGCTCTTCTGTCAAGGAAGAGCCAGCTGAGAGTGCCAAGGGCTGCTGCTGTCTTCGTTCTCTTCCACCGGTCCACGGGTCTGTTTTTGTGTCACTGTTATACTGTCTTCACCACAGTAGCTTTGTAATAAATCTTCAAATATGGGATTACGTTGTGTCCTCCTGTAACTTTATTGCCCAGCATTCTTTCTGTTATTCCAAGTCTCTTCCTTTTCCAGAATATCTGTTGAGATAAATTTAATCAACATCCAGGAAATTAAAGTTGTGATATATTCCAAACCACTCGATTTCATTACAATGAAAGTTACGCAGCTGGTTCCTTAGAGCGTGAGCCCTGGCACATTTCCCTGGTATGGTCGAATCTGCTATTGAGAGGTATGGGAGGATGTGTTGATGCCCTGACCGGGCTTTCCTGGAGGTTGTGGATGGAGGGACTGTGCACAGGAGATGCCGTTAGACAAGAAAACTGCAAGAGCAACGTGACATCTGCTCTAGTTGTGTAGTGCACCAATTACTGAGTGCATGTTTGTGGCTATGCACACACGTATTCCCAGATGTAATGCCCTGTGTCTGTAACAGTGAGATTTATATGTTTCAGCTATATACAGTCCTCTAATGTGTAGAGTTGGAAATCAGTGTTTAGTATCTAATAGACAGTTTTGTTTCTGATAGAAGAAATGATTCAGAATCAAATTGTTACAAATGTCTTCCTGCGAGTGTTGTGTGGACACACATTTCAAGTGTACTGAGTGAATCCCTGAAGGCTTCTCACTGGTTATTACGAGATTACGTCTACCTTCATGAAAAATGCTAACCTGCCACCCAAAGTGGCAGCACCATCTGCCTCTCACTCACAGTGAGTGAGACCTGCCATGGCTGCACCTGCTCATGCCAAGACGCTGGTCAGCTCCTAGGACTGGAGATGCTGCCTGTGCGGGGTGTCCTGTTCCGCTCTGCAATTCTCTAGCAAAAGATGCTACTAACCATTGTGTCATACAGTTATCACCATGCACTGATCTTCACTGTTGAGATACACAGATATGATTTACTCATTTTAATGAGGTGTTTCCTTATTAATTTTTAAATGTATCTTGTGTATTTTACACATCAGTTTGTATTTTCTACCTGTGATTTACCTTTACTCCTCCTAACACAAAGCAGATGATGTAATGTTAAAAATTCAACTAATTTTTCCTGCCTTGGGGTACTATCTAAAAAGTCAGCAGCAAATCTAATAACATTTAAATTTTCTCCTTTTTTGGTAGATTTTCAGTTCTCTGCTTTACATACAAACCTGTAGGATTCTTTGAATGAATTTGTGTGGGAAATGTATATTCACTATCTCTTATGTTTTTCAGGTATCTGTGTTTTGTCTTGCAGTTCATTTCTAGTTGGTCCAGAACCAGTTTTTCCTTTAATTTAATTGTTCTTGAGTTTTATCAAAGAAGAATAAATTCTAGAACTCCTGCCATGCAGTTTTATTAATAGGCTCTGTTTATTATGTTGTAGAACTGGTGGGTTTTTCTTAAATGTAGGCTAGAAGTTATCAGTTAAGTCATACATATAGTCTTGTTTTGTAGTGTGAAATTATGAAGTATTTTCACTTTCAATAGACATAGGCAGGTTCAAGGGAGATGCTCTTTTGTGATTTCTGCTAGTGTGTGATTATCAAGGGACTGGTCCATTTTATCTTTATTATCAAATCCAAGAGCATTAAGTTGCTTACAATTTTTAGCCATTGGATCAACAGCGATACCCTTCTTCTCTTTCTAATATTAGCAACTTATGTCTTTCCTCCTTTTTTCCTGGTTAAATTGGTTGAAGATTTATAACATTTATTAATCGTTAACACAGAATTAGGTTTTGGTTTCAATGATTTCTTCCACCATTTTCCTGTTTTCAATTTCATCGATTTCTGCTTCTATTTTCTTTTTTGACTTAAATTAGTTTTTTCTCTTTAAAATTTTTCTAAAATACATGGTGATTGGCTGTGCTAGTTACTTTTCTCTCATTACTGAGACAAAATTCCCAACACCCCACATTACAAGGAAAGAGTTTCTTTGGCTTCGAGTTCCTAGAGGTTTCAGTCCATAATTGCCTAGCTCTGAGGCTGGAATGGGAAACAAGCTTCACAGGCGAGAGACAATGTGGCACAAGAGGGAACTAAGGTATAGAAGGGCCTTTTCACTGCCCTTCTGCCCTTTTTGGTTTATTCAGACTACTTAGGGTGGGAAGCACTCAACCCTTAATCCCAGTGCTGCATGAGCCTGATATTGCATCAGAAATCAATCCAGCTTCATTGATCAAGCTTATGACCGCACGAGGCTATGGGGGAATATCTAGACCCAGGCTATCAGGATGATGACACATTTTTCTTTTTTAATATATGTATTAAGCTGTATAAATTTCCCTGTACATTGCATTTCTGCTTTATCTCCTGAATTTTGGTAAGTTATATTTTCATTTTTTGAGTACTATTTAAAAATGTTATTTGAGTACTTTTCTCCCAGGTTAGCTAGAAATACGTTTTAAATTCCCAAAAGTCTTGACATTTTTTGGCTATTGTCACTTTATTGATTTACAGTTTAATTTTACTATGATACAAAACAGTTCCTTGTTTAATTTCTATTCATGTGAACTTGTTGGCATGAACTTGCAGGTGCAGGCTCTGCACTGTGCTTGTGAATGGTCCTCATGACATTACAAGGTGTATTCTGCTCTTTTGGGTGGGATATTCTGTACGTGTAATTACATCACACTGATTGTTCATAATGTTCCGTTCAGTGCTCGATGACTTAATTACTAGAAGAGCAGCACTGAGGTTGCCCACTGTCCTTGTGGGTGCGCTTGTGTTTCCTTTCACTCTTCACAGTTCTGGCCGTGTGTTTTGGTGCTGATGTGACGCATGTGTGTGTGGGCTTGTGTGGCTCCACAGAGAGTTCACCTCTTCATTACTACACCATGCTTCTTTTGATCTTGATAATTTTCCAAGAGTAAAGTTTGTCTTTGAAAAAAGATATGGTATCTGCTCCAGGTTAGTTTGGTGTTTGTCTATTCTGCGGTTCCCTGACCATGTATTACTAATACATCTGTCATTATATTTTTCATTGTTCTTATTACTACATGCTTGTGACACATAATAAATAAACCATCCTGGGGGACTGGTGTCCACATTTACAGCAGATCATTCATTTTAGTCTCTCCCTCCCTCACATTCCATGCCCTAATCCCTGTCTTATTTCCATTAGGTCAATTTCCCTGTTTTCTATCGGTCTTTTATTTTCTCCTAGATTATTTATACTTTATGTTTCTATTGTAAGTAAAATCATGTCTTTAATCTCCTGGGCATTTATATTTGAAGGAGATTTCTTTTAGGTCAAATGTTGTTGGATGCTATATTGTTCACTTTGAAAATATGCATGTCTGTGTGTTTAGACTATTTCATTTAAATAATTATTGCAATCACTTAATTGCTATTGACCACTCTTCACTTCTCTTCACTGTTGATTTTGTCTTTTCTTTCTTTGCTTTTTTTGTGGTATTTTTAAAGGATGAGTGAAGCACTCTACCACTGAGCTCTACTCCACTTACCCATTATTATTATTTTTGAACTAAGCATGTTATATAATTTCATCTTGTCTCTTTTTGGCAGATTACATACATTTTTTATTAGTCTTGGTGGTTACCTTAGAGTTTTTAATATAGCTTTAACCAGTTCACATCCATATCCAAAGAGGACAATGCACGTATTTACATCCAGTTTGGAAGCTGCTGTATCAGCTGCTTGCCATGTTCTGTTATAAACGTGGCACAAAGTGCCAGGCAGGGTCACTGACATGGTACTAACCAGACTGCGGACTGTGTAGGGCTCTCCAGCAACCCCAATTGTGGGTGTGGCATCTCCTCATCTCCACGTGGTCCTTGTTCTTTGCTGCAGATGGCGTCTTCATGTCACATGTCTCTCGACTCTAATCCAGATCTGACAGGGTGGCACACAGCACCACATGATGTGACGGTCAAATCCCAGCTTTCAGGCCGTCTTCCCAGGTCTTCCCCCGTTCCTTTCCCCTTTTGGATGGGGCTGGTCAGGGAAAATTGCCCTTTGCCCTGCTGGGATGAGGCTGTCAGTCTTTTCCCCTGGCGAGCAGGCTGTTGCCATGGTGAAGACTCTTAACTATTTCTCAAAGATTTCTCCTCCATTTTCCATTCCAGTGCCAACAGCAGATCTCTCAGGCTCTTCACCGGGAGAAAAGTCTGTGGTTTCCAGAGGAAGCAGCACAGAGGTGTGAACACCTCGGCTGGAGTCCCAGGATGTCAGTCTCATCTGTGCAGTCAGCCTCCCCCAGCGCAGGTCACCTCTGCTGGTCCCAGGAGAGTGCATGTCTCTGCAGCGTCATCTCTGCACGGCTCAGCGTGGTGCTTTCCTCTGTGACTTTGACTCTCTAATTAGCCAAAGAATAGTCACTAGCTTTCAGCTCCTCCAGCTCTGTAGCCCTGTAGGCAGCAGTGGTGTCTTCACGCTGTGGCCTCGTCTGTACCAACTTCAAAAATCTTGCACTATGGGTGGTGAGAGCCGCTCTCAATCTAGAGACAAGGCAGTCCAGCGATTCATCAGTGAAAAGCACCAGGACCCAGAGACCTCTAGCTCTCTTCATTATGCACTTTCTTCTGTCAAGTAGAGGTTGAGGGGTGAATAAATATCACAGTGTAATTTTCAGCAGAGTATTTTTGCGTTTTGTTTCTGGAAGTATTCGCTGTTTGCATTCTTGGCATCCATGTGTTATTATTGTCTTTCTGATATATCGACCTGAGACTTACTGGAGATTTTACTTTCATATTCCTGGTCTGTTTTCTGCAGACACGTGAACCAGAGGCTGGTGCTGTCACTGCCTTTCGGGGGAGCTGGAGTCTCCTGGAGAGGGTTTCCAGGTTCTTTCTGCCCTAAGCAAAGAACAGTCAAGACAAATGTAAACAAAAGCAAAGTTTTATTAACAGTAAGAACAGATACAGGCTTCGCTGAGCGAATGTGGCCCAGAAAGTGTGGGAAAGAACTGTATCCTGCAGCACGGGGGCGGCCACCAAGGAAGAGCAAACACAGTGGCCCAAACTCAGGCCGACTCTCAGTTTCTGTCCAAGCTGAGCTGAGGGTTGAGCGTTCTATTGGGGAAAGTGCTTCCTCCAGTTCTCGCGAGAGTCCCCAGGCTCTGAGAGCCGTTCTTCGCTTGTGTTTGCAGGAGTTTGTGATTAACACTCACAAGCACTTTCCGGTCACCTTTACCACACCCTTGTCTTCTGTGCCAGTACCACTCTGGTCCAGAGTCTGTAGATAACCAAGTGTAGCAAACAAACTCGCAGAAACACCATGCTAAATTGTATATCTGTATACTTGAAAAGCTGTGTGTGTGTTTTTCACTGAGTATCTGAAATGAAAACTTACTCCATGTATTTGTCACTTTCCCATAACTAGGGGACAAAACTATGTGCCCAACTCAAAGGAGGAAAGGTTTGTGTTAGTTCACGATTTTCTGAAGATTCAACCCATGGTCGGTTGGCTTCTTGGCAGAAATGGTAAAGTGGAAGGCATGAAGAAGGAAAGAAAGCTGGGACAACGCAGGAGAGGGACCAAGAGAGGGGGAGAAAAAAGGAAGATGGAGAGGACTATCTCCCTCAAGGTCCCTGCCAGTGACCCACCGCCAGGCCCCACACACGAACTACCAAGCTCAGTGGTGGATAAACCCTCCCAGACCTTCCAGATACACAGCCCTTGGGGGACAATTTTGAGCTAAACCTCGAGTCCCAGTGTCCACCTGGGAACATCGCAGAGATCCAGAATCAAATACCAATGGGTCCATCCCATTGGATCAGACTTGTATTCTAAAGGGAACTTGTGCTATTTTGTCCACATATTAAATTCAGGGAAGCCCAGAAAGAGCATCACAGAAGAGTGTCTCTGTTACAGTCAGGAAGGCAGTGATCACTCAAAGACAAACCAGGAGCCTGGGTAGTGTTCGTTTCGGCAAGTCTCCAATTAAACAATTTGCTGGGTTTCCTGAATGTCATGTTTAATCAAAACAATTTCAAAATTAATTGTAGCTGGTGGCATTATTAGGTGTTAGAAATTAATAAAAGGGAATAATTCAGAGATTCATTCATTAGAATAACATTTTCTTGAGAGAAGATTATGTTCTCTTTTTACATAAAGTGCTTGCCAAAAGCCCCGGTGGGATTTAGAAATCTCTTGGCATTTAGAAATGGGGGTGGGGGTGTCCTTTGCAGCCACCCCTCACCGGAGCTCTTCAGATAGGAATAGGCTTTCCTTATCTTTAATTTGGGCAGTTTTGTGAGTTTTCAACTATGGTGTGGTTTGTTTTTAGACTGTCATATGTCAGCTGCTTGGTAGGACCCTGCTGCCATGAACTGGTTTGTGCAGCTGCCCTGTCCACTCTCTTTCTAGCAACCACAGCCTCTGACCCACTGGTTCATATTTGTCAACAACAGTGACTTTGACAGATACTTCTCAGAGTCAGTAGCTACTGCTGACTCTACTTCCCCAAGCACCACTCTGGTGGTGCCATGCCCTCCTGTTGCCTCACTTGCTATCTGGGTCCGAACAGCCCCTGTGACATGTTTTCTGACACCTAAAAACCTGGGGAATCAGCGATGACCATACTGGACAGTGGGACCAGGGTGACGGGAAGACGCATGCACTGGCAGAAATGCCTTAGAACAAGGCCCTGGGGCTGCGGTGCAGAAAGCTCAGGAACCCGTTCTGCTGGTACTGTCGCGGGCTGTCACTGGCAGAAAACCTGCTTCACACTGAGAAGCCTGTAATCAACACATGAAAGATTACACGAGGTCAACCAAAGCCTTACTTGAGGAGTAGAGGCCAGGTCCTTTCATGACAGGTGCCACCGAACACGTCAGTCACATCCTTGATGAGTCGAAACCTACTGTTTGTTTACCCATGGAAGCATGGAGCTGGGCTACACGGTTGCTTTGCCAGATGGCCTTGAGAATGTTGTGGTCTTTTGCCTGGTTTTCCTTAAGGATGGTCTAGAAATGGGAAGATGTCACAAGTTCTGGCCATCTCATTGACGATCCTAAGCCAGATGGAGGGACAGGTGTCACCTGGTCACTTCATTAATTCTGACGGTGAGTGATTTGCCATGGGAAATTGCTTTCAAGAATAAAATCGACCCTGTGACTTCTCCAGGAATGACGGGACCGGAAGCTATTTGAGAGAATGGCTGCTTGTTTAATACGAACTTAGGCCACACCCCTTGCAATGTTTCTGGCAAACCTGGAACCAGGCTGTCAGTTGTCTTTTATTTTTTATTTTCACCAAAACACAAGGGTCAATCTTTTTAATATAGTACCTGCTACTGGATTTTGTTTTTTTTTAAGGTTACCACATGTTCGTGGTACCCAGTGGTGACATCCCTTGTGTAGAATTGGGACGTGGACAGAGACATCTAAATTCTTCTTCCATTGGTTGCTCTTCCATCCTCCATCTGCCCTTCCTCCATCTCTTGATTTCCTTCCAATTTGAGAAGTAGCTCCCTTCCTATTGCCTACTATTTATGTTTTATTTTGCTCTTTATATTTTGGGTTTCTCATAAGGGAAAAACCACGTGGTATTTAGGCTTGTGGATCTGATTTGCATCACTTAATGTTGTGATCTCAAGATGCATCTCTTTTGCTACAGTGACTGACATTTACTCTGCTTTATGGCACAACAGCACGTCACTGGGTGAAAATATCACATTTTTCTTTATCTACAACATATAATCTATACCCGAGAGTTAGTCATTGTGCGTTGTGTGGCTGAGGCCAGGAGTGTGCGTGCATCCCTGTAATATGCTGTCTTTACCTCTTTAGAGCAAATACCAAAAGGGAAATTTCAGGTTCAAATTGAATTTCTAGCTTCAGTTTTGTGCAGAAACTCCACTGATTTCCATAGCAGTTCACACTCCACCAACAATTAGGAGGGCCCCTTTTCCCAGACTTACCATCTAGCACTTTGTCCCTAGCATTTGTCAGTCTTTCTGAAGAGAGATGGAATCTCAGTGTTATTTCAATTTGCATTTCTCTATTGGCTGGAGATACATAACACTTTTCATGTTTATTGGCCATGTATATTTCTGAGAAGTAGTTGATTTCACTTGTGCATTTTGGATTGGATTTTATCAGAGGAGGTCTGATGTGTTGAGTTCTTTATATATTCTTGTTAGTGTTCCTCTCAGAGGCATTGCTTACGATTTGCCCCACCCTGCAGGCTGTGCTTTCACTCTGTGGTGGCTCCTGCACTGTGCACTACTTCGCCTCCCACCAGCATGCAGGAGTGATCCTGCTGCCTCACACCCCCTCAGTGTCTGTTGTTGTCATCTCGGTGTACGGTGCTCTCACTGTTGGGTTAGCTGAACTGCAGGACGATCTCTGTTTATGGGCATCTTCTCATACGCGTATAAGCTGTGTGTTTGTCTTCCTAGGTGAGGTGACTGTTCAGGCTTTTTATGAGGTTATTTTCTTCCTGTTGAATTTTACAGGTATGTTATATTTTTAAAATAAAAGCCTATTGTTAGATAAAGATTATTAAAATGTACATTTTTTCCCCCTATGGCTTATCTTTTCAATCTCTTTATGCTTTATTTCAGAAAATTTTAATTCAGTCTTTGTTATCAGCTTTTCATGGATCATGTATGTGTGTTTTATCTCATTAGTCATTATTATACTGAAGGTCATCTGGAATTATTGTTTGTTTCATCTAAAATTTTAAATTTTTAATTTTGGAATTTAATCCTTTTTGAGTTAATTTTTGTTAAGATATAAATTTTGTATCTAGATAAAAGTTATGTGTGTGAGTGTGTGTGTGTGCACACACATACGTGTGGTACAAAACATCTATTAGACTACCTTGTTCTCTTGTTTTGCTCTTGTTCTTTGTAGCTGTTTTATTTCTCAATTGTCACTCTATTTTATTCATGTTTCCTCTTACTTGACCAATCCCATACATTCTTTTTTTGTTTTTTTTTAATTATCTTTATTGGTACATTAAATATACACATCATGCTTGCACTCCATAATGGGGATTTGTACCAGTATAAGACACAACTTAATTCTCATTTTTTCCCATAGCCCCACCCACCGTACCACCCCCCCATATATATAAAATTTGTTTCCTTACTTTTTTGTTACAATCTCAACATTGTCCCCTTTCACCTTATTTTACAT
>PVIR01001515.1:90302-122039 GCA_004026965.1 Petromus typicus | reverse complement strand
TGACTCTGCAAAGAACGTAAGTGCATGCTAAAGGAGAAACTGTTGGAAAGAATCCAAATATTAATTTGTCTTGACTGTTCCTTGGTGCTTAAAGCAAAGTATTTCAGAAAGATATTAGCTCACATGAGAAATTTATTATTTTCTAGTAGTAATATAAAATTTTATAGAAAATTTAGAAAATTGAATCCATTCATTTTTTAAAAAATACCTGTTCTGCTGACTCTAACAACAGAAGAAACCAAAAAGTCCCTGCACAGCAAAAGTTCATTAACAATTATGAAGTAAGAAAAAGTTTAGCAATTTCTTCCTTGGACTATAAGAGAATAATAGAATTCAGACAGCTCTGTCTTCTGTAAACTACTGGAAAACTAGTATAGCTGGACATACTATTTTATATCATACATATCCCTATAATATATCTATTGCTTATAAAGTCCTTCATATATATGTAGGAATATATATCACATATTTGTATATTACTATATATACATATATATGTATATACATATATGTACATATACATACATATATGTAAATATACATAAATATATATGCACATATACATGTACATATATATATGCATATATATATGCATACATTGTTTCCAGACATTAAATACAGGTTGCACAGAACTGTGATATATGAGAGAAGATAAACGAACTAAGCTGCATAATCACCTACTTTCTGCTTAAGGGCTATCTTGGGTTAGACACAAATGGACCCCCAGAATCTCATGCCTTCAGCGGAGGGGCTTTTACAAGGTGATTTGATGGTGAAGGAGCTGTACTCACAGCTGGAAATGTTGGTAAGAGACCGGACCTGGTCGGGAGGGGGTCACTCGGGACATGACCTGGAGGTATAGTCTCCTCCCTGGCTCCTTCCTTCGTCCTTTCGCTCTTCCTATCAGGGGTGGAACAGCCTTCCTCAGCCACGCCCTCTCACCATGCCACTTCCGCCTTGAAGCCAGCTCCCTGGGGACTAAACCCTCTGAAACCACGAACCAATACAGACCTACTTCCTTTAAAAAGTGAGTGTCGGGTATTTAGTCCCAGTGAGAGGAAACTGCGGAACATAAAAGC
Source organism: Petromus typicus (assembly GCA_004026965.1). Lineage (NCBI taxonomy): Eukaryota > Metazoa > Chordata > Mammalia > Rodentia > Petromuridae > Petromus > Petromus typicus. The sequence goes on along the minus strand of PVIR01001515.1, from coordinate 120,960 downwards.
AGTTTCTGACTACTATGCAAATAGGAAGTGTTCATGTAGATAACATAAGCAATGTTTAATTGAGGAGACACAGATTAAAATTTGAAGAGATTAGAGAGAGCACTAGATTTTGCAGCATAATGCACCAGTTGAAAGGAAACCAAATAAAGCAAGAGTTCCAGAAATTTTCACAGTACTCCTGTTGAGTTTTTGTTGAAATATGTACATGAATAAGAAAATATAGCAGGTGGTTAGATGAAAGGCAACTTCCAAAATAGTATAAGCCAAAAACTATTCATGTCGAGAGATCACGTAATCGGAATTACTAAAGTTCCTATTAGTTACAGTGGAGAGACACTGGCGAATGGGAAGTGCTTACAGAAATAACACAAGGATCAGACTTCAGTAAACTCTCCAGACCCACAATTTTAAAAAATGTTAAACATGCATTAGAAAATCAAACTGATCATAATATTATGTTCGACATTTAAAAAAAAAAAGTAGAGTGAAATTCACCATTAGATAAAGTGAAATTCAAAATATAGAACATTTAAACAAACACCACTAAGTATATGCAGCTGAAAGAAAATCTGACCCACAACTGGTATTTAAAAGAAAAGTCTGTCAATAGGCTTTCACCCAGAATCAATAAACTTCACAAATAAAACATTTATACCATAATCATGCACTGAATGCTAATGAATGTAAATGAAAACATCATCATGAAAAAATAAAAAGAACAATGATTGAAAAAATGCACTTGACAAAAATGATAAATTCACAAATCCTAAAGTATAAGTAATATCAATAACACCAAGCCACACTATAATTAAACCAATACTGGTGACAAAAGAAAGCCATAAAAGCAGACTGAAAATAATAAATGAGAAATAGAAAATATAAGAATCATTATAGACTTTTTATCAGAAAAATGAAAGTAACAGTACATTAAAAGGCCTCATTAAAGTAGTAACAAAATTATTACCTGAAGTTATATTTCTTTATCATTTTTAATATCTTTGAAAGATAATCAGCTATTAAAAGTAAAACATAATAACTGTATGCTCTGGATAACATTTAGAACATGTAGAAGACAAATAAGACAGCAGATGTAAGCCCAATGATATTGATAAGTATATTGAAAGCAGTTGTCTAAATACTACAATTAAAAGGCAACTATTGAAGTTTGGGTTAAAAAAAGAAAAAGCACATAAGCAAAATTTGATAGAAATTAAAGGAAAAAATCAAACAATCCACAAATCCCTTTAGAGAGATAACATTTCTATCTCATTTGATTTTTTAAAAATATAAAAATAAAGAGAAATATAAAATTTAAATAATATTATCAATATTTTTTACCTAAAGTCCATCTAAGAAGACTCCACCCAATAATAGTAGAAAATACCTTCCCTCCAAATATATATTGGTCAGTCATCAAGATGGACCATATAAGCCACCACCAAACAAATCCCAGTAACTTTAAAAGAAATAAAATCATACAGAAATTAATATTAGAATTATATCTGTAATACCTTAAAAGTTCTAAAGTAATGAACATATGAAGAAGTTAATGGTTAAGTTTTTAAATATAGACAGTCTTCAGCTTACTGTGATTTAACTTATGATGCTTTTACTTTATGATGGCTCACATGCAATACACACTCAATAGAAATACTTTGAATTTTGATGCCTTCCTGAACTAACAATACTGTTTGTGATATAATAAACTCTTGTAATGTTGAGCAACGGTAGAAAGCCACACCTTTCTGTCAGTCAGGTGATCTCAAAGGTTAACTAACAATACAGTGTGCTGTGCTGCTAATTATATTTGGTAAGCTAGGTACTTTAAGTACATTTTAAATTTATGGCATTTTCAATTTACAATGGATTGATCAGGACATAAATCATGCATGCCAAGAAGCACCTATATTATAAACTGAATAAAATAAAAGATCACTATATCAAAATTTGTAGGGTGCAATTAAAGGCTTGGAAGAAAGTATACAGCTTTAAGATGCTATTATTACCAAATAAAACATGTTTAAAACTAGTGCTCTAAGCTTCTATTTTAAGAAACTAGACAGAAGAGTAAATTAAATTCAATATCAAATGTATAACTAAGAAAGAGTGGAAGTGAATAAAATGCAAAACTAATATGCAACAGACACAATCAACTGTTTTTTGAAAAACTCAATGTCTTGGTCACTTTTTTTGTAACTGAGGCACAACACCCGACACCCACAACTTAAAGACTTATTTGGGCTCACAGATTAGTCGTGGTCTCTGGCTCCAAGGCAGAAATGGCCTGGAGGACGGTCTGGATGGAGGGAAGCTGCTCACATCATGGTGGCCACAAAGCAGAGAGACAAAGTGCGTGCCTGGGAGGCAGATACACTCATCCAGGTCACACCCCCCATGACCTGCCTCTTCCAACCAGAACCTTACCGCCTACAAACAAGTCAGCTATTGTGCTCCCTGATCAAATCACCTTCCAAATGCCTCACCTCTCAAATTACAAGGCTCTTGGGGGATAGCTAGATCCAAAACATAACAACCAATAAAGTCATTTCTACGCACTCTTTGATGTAACAATACAATCCTAACTAAAACAAGAATAAATCAAATGCATTCAATTGTAAAGAAAAAAAGTAAAACTTTTAAAATACAAATATCATGAATATATACGCAGAATATTTCAGAGAACTTACAAAGGCTACCAGAACCAATAAGTGAGTTTATTAAGGTAACATAATGTTACTGCTATATATTGACACCAAATAATTTAAAATTAAAATTATTCTCGGGGCTGGGGAGTTAGCTCAGTGGTTCCGGCGCCTGTCTTGCAAGAGCAAGGGCCCGGTTCGATTCCCCGGTAACCACATAACAATACTGGGTGTGAAGACCCACACCCAGCAGCAACCAGTACCACATACCACAGTGCCGGGCGTGGTGGCTCATGCCTGTCATCCCAGCACTCGGGAGGCAGAGGCAGGAGGATTGTGATGTGAGTTTGAGGCTGAGCTCAGGGCCAGCCTGAACCACAAAGCGAGACCCTGTCTCAAAAAACCTTAAAAAAAAAAATTAAAATTATTCTTAAATTATATGTGCAATGCATCCAAAACATAAAATACGAGGGGTACATTTAAACAATAAATATCTATAAGTCACGAAAACTGAAAGCTTCAGTGCAGAGGATGGCAATGTTGACTGTGCCCCAAGCAGGCTGTAAGCGGCACAGGCTCTAAAGAGTTAACCTCTCTTTGGCTTGTTTTGAGAAGTAAATCTGATGGAATCCTATGTGCCAAATTCCATTCCCACAGCTAAAACCCTCTTAACTAGAAAGAAAATGTCCTAATTACAACCATATATTTTGTGTATTCTGTTCCTCATTTGAGACTGCTTTATCTTTTTCCTTTACGAGCCTTGCCTGCATTCGTTTCCATAGAAACTGCATGTTCACTTATGTAGCGTGCTTTTCTCCAACTGACTGCCAGTAAAAATGCATAGCGTTGGTCATCCTGCCTCCCCAGATTTTCTGTATATTTAGTTCTGTCTTTTAGGTTTTTTTTTTCTCAGCCTTGCACCACAGCACTGAGAAAGAGATCAAAACGTACTGCAGAGGTCTCTGATACTATAACACACTGCAAAGAAGACCTAAGTGAATGTTTTTTGTTTTTTGGGGTTTTTTGTTTGTTTGTTTGTTTGTTTTTTTGTGTTGTTGTTTTTTTTGTCTCTGATGTTCTGTCCTTTATTTTTTTTAAATTGAAATCTTTATTGGTACATTATGCATACACATCATAATTGCACTCCACAATGGGTATTTGTACCAGTATAAGACACAACTTAATTCTCATTTTTTCCCATAGCCCTACCCACCCTACCACCCCCCTATACACATACAATTTGTTTCCTTGCATTTTTGTTATAATCTCATTATTTTTAAAGCTACTTTCACGGATTTGAACATTCAATATTGTTAAGTCAGTTCTCTCCAAACTAGTCCATGGAAGTGCTTTCCAATGAAATTACTGCAGCTAGAGGGATATGTCAGCTTTCCAATACAGAATCTCTTCACCATATGAAACTTCTCATTGGAAATATGGCGTCATGGAAGAATTAATTGTTAAATTGTCTTTCATTTTAATCAATTTACATTTTAATAGCTACAGGTGGGTAGTAGTTAGCATACTGGACAGTGTCAGTTGTAAATTTAATATAATTCCAAACAATCCACTCACATTTTGTAGAAACTGACAGGACACTTAAAAATTTTTAAATAAATATACAAAATATCTGTGATAACCTAAGAAATAATGAAAAACACCCACGCATACTATTTCAAAAGCTACATGCATTAAAATAAGGCAATAGTAATTAAGAAGATCTAGCATTAGCCTAAGGATAATCATACTAACCAATAAAACAGAATTTTCACTTCAGAATTATAGATTTAGTTGAAATAAATATTAGATATATTTATATATACATGTACCTACATATATAATTGGCTTTGAACAAAGATATCCATGAAATTTAGTGGAGAAAGGACAATGTATTCAAAACAAATAGTACACAACCATTACATCTCCATATGGAAAATAATAAACTCTGACTCTTTCCACCATATTTTTTTAAGAAATCACAGCCTTAAATTTAAGGCTAAACCTATAAAACTTATAGATCAAAGTGTAGGGTAAAATATTCCTTACAAAATGGGGTTAGGCAACATTTCCTCAGATAAAAGAATGAACTACATGAGAAAAATTTATAAACTGGGCAACAAAATTGAAACTTTTTCTCCAGAAGATATGGTTAATGAATACAGGCACGTAAACTACGGGCTAAGAGGAAATATCACCAATATACGATAAAGATATGCATCAGAATATATTTTTTTGAAACTTAGTACTAAAGAAAGCAACTTGGTTTAGACAAGAAGGTTGGGGGATAGCTCGATGGTACAGCACATGCATAGCATATGTGAGACCCCCAGCTGGATCTCCAGAACTACCAAGGAAATAAATAAGCAAAAGATTTGAATAAACACTTTGCAAAAGAAAATATATGAATGGCCTTATATAATTACCCAAAAATTCCCTTCTTAATTCCCACATGCAATGAAACATACCAACATAGAAAATGTTTATATTAATATTGATGACAGTTTTATTTGTAATAATCCAGCACCAGAAATAACCTAAAGATCCATCGACAGTTAAATGGAATGACAAAATGTAGCATATTTACACAATGAAATATGAGTCACCAGTTTAAAAGAGTGCACTCTTGACATATGAAGTGGTATAAATGAACCTCAAAAGTATTATACTGAGAAAAAGAAGCCAGATACATAGAGTGCTTATGTATGATTCCATTTCTATGAAATTTCATAAAATACAGATCTAATTTATATGACAGAAAACAGCTCAGTGTTTACCCAGACCCAGGGGTGAAGTACCAAGGTAAAGAAAGACAGAAGTAACACAACGGAACCTTTGTGAGTGATAGAAACTCTTTTAACTAGTTCAGGCTAGTTAACTTGTAAATAGTTAATATCACTATATCTCTCTTATTAAACACCATCTCTTACATCTGAACCAAATCCAAGCTGCCACGTGTCCTCCCAAGACAGGAACTATTCCAGCAGTGTAAGTTCCTATGAAATTAGTTGTCCCTGGAACCTAATTAATAGGGAACTATTGGCACCATTATCAGAAACTTTGACTTTTAAAACTGAAACACACACACCATCACATAGGTATATAATTCGGAAGAGTTGGCTCTAGCTTTGCACATCATAATGGCTAATATAGGTGATGATCCATCAGTGTGAAAGGACTTTGGTCAAGTAATAGTGCTGACAGCCCTAATAAATGATAAGACACAAGTTTAAAGCAAAGGTCACTGAGTGAGACCGAAGCTTAGTTGGTGTACACTATCTGAAACAGCCACAGTTACTGGGGCTTTTAAGAAGTCTTTATAACAAAAATTCTGATGGGAAAATAACCTGACAGGTATGAGACCCAGGAGTCCCTAATCCACCTTTTAACCAGGAGTACTTTATCTTTCATAACACTCTCACATAGCAGACTCCAATGCATTTAACATCAGAATGACCTTATGAGAAAAGTGTTATTATTCCTATAGTATTACTAAGGAACCCAAGGCATAGGAAGATTAAGAAATTTGTCCATGATAACACAATTAAAATGTATAGAGCTGGGCCAGCAATTTAGCTCAGTGGTTCCGGTGCCTGTCTTGTGAGCACAAAGACCCAACTTCAATCCCCAGCAACCACGCACAACAATGCTGGGCTTGGTCACTCATGCCAACCAGCAATCAGTACTATATACTACAATGCCAGGCATAGTGGCTCATGCCTGTAATCCCACTGCAAAGTGAGACCACATCTCAAAAAAGAAAAAAATGTACAGAGCTAAGATCTGCTAAGGTCAAATCTTAAACTCTGGTAGTTTGACTCCAGAATATGTGCTATGAACAACTTAAGATGTATCATTTTGAAATGTGATGTTACATTTTAGGGTTTTATTAATGAAAATTCATATTAGGGCAGGATTTCCTTGGACCATTTCTCTGTTTCTTTAGCCGGATGGCCTGTCTTCCCATCGCACACACCACTGGCTTCCTCCCCTCCTGTCTGCCAGCTCTTCCCACTGCGCCATCTGGGACCATTTTTACTGTCACCTAATTGCTCCAACACATCTGTGCTCTGGTCTAAATAATATTTTTCACCTACTGATCTTCAATTTAAATTGATTCTCTTTTCATGTATCTTCTGTGTAGACTGTACTCTCCCAGGATCCATAAAGTCCAGGCTTAGAGAGAAGACCAGAGGTTTAAATGTTTCCTTATTCCCCAGTGCTTCTCCAAGCCAGATTCTTCTACCATCACGTAAAAACACTGAGTGGGGGCCAAACCTCTTCTGGCCATAGAACTCCATCTTGCCACTCATTGCTGTTGTCTATCAGACACTGACATAGCCACCATGAGCACATCTCCTAGTGCTGACTGTCTTAGCATCCTGGTATTCCTTGCCACTTAGTCCCCCCAGGACCCGGGTGGCACCAATGGACAGGAGGCTGCTGCACACAGTTCTCTGCAGAGGTCCTGGCCCCTCCAGTGATTCCCGCTTACGTATCCTTGAGACAGCTTCCTCCTGTGATCACATCCTGGATATTTCAAATGTGGACTCATCAGTTCTAGCAGTACATCATAAACCCTGCTGTTCCACCATCCAACAGCATGTTGCTATTCTCCAATTTGTCTATATTACTATTCCTCATTGTCATCTAGAACTCTATTCCTGAAACACCTCACTTCCCTAGAACTTTTAAATTCTTTTTGGCTTCACTTTCTTTCCTTTCTCACAATCTACCTGTCCAACTATTTTGCCAGTGTCCTGAAATGTGTTGCCCGCTTTCTTTCTCACCCAAACAATAGTGCAAGTTCCTGTTCCAAAAGCAATTCGAGTCCCCCCCCACCACCACCACGCAAGTGCTGAATATTTTAGGGTCAAACAGTTCTGATGCTGAGTACAAGTGGGCTGTGGCCTCACAGTCCTTCAGCTGGTATCCACCTCAGTCTCTGTCTCTTTATGTCTCTCCCTCCCCCTCCCTCACCCTCCCCCTTCCCTTCTGGCTTCCATGATGAGGAAGGAAAGGAGAAAGGAAGAAAAAGGGAAAGAGAAAGGAAAAGATCCTGAAAGTCAGCCAGGTAAAATTAAGAAACTAGATATTTCAAAAATAATTTTTGTTTTTTCTGTTTCCAAATAGTTATATTTCACTCATATGTCCCCAAAATAACTATATAGCTCTAGTTGAGTTATATATACTTGGGGTGACTTGTACAATATTTTTATACTATGATAACGGAAATGGTAGAAACACATTTATATCAGAATCTAACTGCACAGGCAAACAGTGACTGTATTTCAAATATGAATTTTGAAATAACAAAAATATGGGAACATAATTATTCTATAATACTATAGTCAATTTAACTAAATATTTTGAAGCCTGAAGCACCATATCCATATATTATACAAAGATACCTCTTGAGAAAACAAACATTCATTGTATCAATTTCCAATTAAATTTGTTGAAAGAGAGAATATTTTTATTGCTGTCCACTTTTTTCATTTTCCCCCAAGATAGCATTTATTTTCTAGATTAAATTTCTTTTTTTAATTGACTTTCTTGGTACATTTTATACATACATTATGATCACATTCAACACTGAGAATTTGTATCTGAACATGATAAATCTCATTTTCCCCCTTTTCCCTGCTCTCCCTAAAACTCCCTTACACATAAGTTTTGTTTCCTTTTTTTTTAACTATCAAATTTTTTCTTTCCCTTCTTTACTTTCCCCTGCCTGCCCTTAACATTTCGATGTTCCTACTCCACAAAGAGCAGCTCGGAAAAGTTTAAACTTATTCAAGTAATGTCTTTACAGTGACCCCCAGTGGCAAAAAGAGTGAATGTGTCGGTTTTAGTGATTCTCATGGCTCTGGCTTCACCTGGGCCATCACAAGCCCGTGTAACAGCACATTTGCATTGTCAGAGGGTCCGCACTGAGTGCTCTTGCTTTTCTCTCTAGAAAACAACCTAAATCTCCCCATGTGGTCTCTCCCTTCCTCTCTTGTGTGCACACACACAAACACACACACACACACACACACACACACACACACACACACACACACACTGCTCCATACATATTCTCTAACTCCTCTTTCACATAAATTTCAAAATCAAAGCCTCTTCATTGTCTCAGTTAAACAACATAGCAAGAGTATGTACTTCAGTAAAATCTTTTTAAGATGAATTATTTAATGTAATATCTTAACTTCTAAGTAAGACTCAAACTTACTCTTTAAAATCTTGTAATAGAAGCTCTTCTCTACCTTTGAGCAAGCCATTTCTCCAAAGACACATATGTCTCTGAACATGGGCTGATTTATAACATAATATTTGATAAATTTATTTGAGCTGTACATGCAAATAACTTTGATCTGGGAATGGAAGGGTAGAAAGGAAAAGAGGAAGTGAAATGATTAAAATGCTGTTATGTCTAGTTCTTCCTCCAAAGCCTCGCAAGGTAACAGGTGGGGCTTTTCAGAGATGTCTGGATCAAGGGTCTGTGATGCTGAGACTGAACTTGACAAACTGTGAGCTAAATAAACCTTTCTTCCTTTAATTGTTAGTGTCAAATATTTTGTCTCAGCAATGAAAAAAATAACTAAAACAGATGCAAGTATGTATATGTACCAGTTCTCCAAGATGAATGTAATTATTTACTGTGAACATTTACTAATGAAACATAATAAAAAAATGCAAGTATGTAGGATGCAAAATAACACCATGCATTTGAAGTATTCATAATTCTCAGACTTTAGAATAGAATATTAACATAACACATTCCATATGCTTCCTGTAAAAATTTTGACTGCATAGGATCTTAAGAGCAGATATAATTGTGGCCCTTTCTTTCTTTAGAGCCGACATCTAACTTTCTCCTTGTTTCATCCTAGGACATAATAAATGTTCAGTTTAAGAGAATGATGTATTTAAGGTAGCAAAATTAAAAAAACAGATGAGAAGAAATATAATGCTAGACCTTTTGCAAATGGTAAAGGGATCTAGAGATGGCAGACAGGAAGAGGAAAGGGCGGGGCAAAAAGGGGGAGTAAAAAGGATTAAGTCACAGTATACAAATGTACAAATTCCCTCAAACTTTTCAGCAAATGTACTAATAAAAAATTTACAAAGAGAAAACAATGGTGAATTGAACCAAACCAATCTGCACAAATACTTTCAAAGACCACAAATATGTTGGTCTTAGCCCTTGTTCGCAGAACTTTATTTGATAAAGCTTTAAAAATTTATAAGTTTCATTCATGCTAAAAACAAAACAAACAAACAAGCAAACATGACACCTAAGAAGCACAGCCAGGCATGACGGTCCATGCCTATAGTCCTGGCATTCTGAGAAGCTGCAGCAGGAGAATTATAAGTTCCAGCCCAGCCTGGGAAATCCAAATATGTAGTGAGATCCCACCTCACAGCAAACAAGTGAACTTTTAAAAGGCTGGGTTATAGTTCAGGTTGAAAACCCTGAATTCTATCCCCAATACAACAAAAAAATAAGGAGTCAAAATATGGCTTCTATGAAATATACATTATTTCCTCTTAAAGAATAAGACAACTTTATACATATCAACTGGTTCAAGTAATATCAATAATATTAATTGATATAGTCTATCAATTTTCTCAATTTGGTCAAATATTTATGCTAAAATTTTCAAGTAAAACTGAGAACTAAATTAAGAGCAAAGAATAGGCTGCAGATGCTAAAATATAATCTTCTCCATTGATCACTTCTGCTATTTGCAGTTTATACAAACATTTATGCTACTCTGAGTGTTGACTAAAGATGTTGGAAGTTTCCATTCGACTTCACAGTGCCTTCAGCCTCTCCTGGCGAGACAGGAAAGTGGATGTCCACCTGGCACTGCCAAAGGTCAATGACGATCAGTTTACATCATGCAGTGACTTCAACTTTATTCAGATTAGAGAGGAAAATATGAAAAAGCAAAAGCTGGAGAAAATGGGAAGGGGCACATCTGCATAAAACAATGAGGTTTGCACTCCAGCTGGTCAATTCTACACCAGTTCACAAATTTCACTCGAGAGAAAATGGTCCCCTCTTCCCAGCAAGAGGTCTCACATTTCTCTTGGGGTGATTTCACACTCCAGGAAGGCCTCAAGTCATGTTAGATTGTAAAATGAAACTCATTTGCTGTGAGATAAATCACCATGAAAGGTATTTCCAGACACAGACACACTTGCCCCCTGGAGAGGCCTTTGAACGGTCCTCTATCACAGATGACAAGTCTGGAGGGTGAGGCTAAAACACTGCTGTGACCCAAGGATAAAATATCTGAGAATCATCTTAGACTTTTCCACTTTAATTCTAACCATAAGTATATACTACATTCATAGTAATAAGAAAAAATTCATACTTAAATTTATATGGAAAGAGGTTCAAACCATAAGACAAAAGAACTAGAGGTACCATACAGAGTAGAGAACTATCCCACTTTTGTTAATGATCATTAATTTCTCAGTATGTACCTGGCAGAATAGTATGCATCGAGAGAAGTTGTTATTTTATTTTACAGTTATGAGAGATTTTAAAGTTTTTTTAATTTATAACAAATTTTAATTTTTATATTACTAATCTCTGTAACATGTTATAATAAACATTTCTTTTTATTTCCTTTAAAAAAATAAGATAAACAAATATAAGAAAAAAAGGCAGTGACAATCTTCATGGGTAATGAAGTCATTGCTCAAATAATAAATCAGGACCACCAAAGACTCCCGTGCTTTCCACACAGGGACTGTGTTTCCTTGTGATGAACTCAGCTAAGGTATAGCCTCGGTAAAGCATGAGGATTTCAGCAACACTGCTCACCATATTGAACAGAGGGGAAAACAGTGTCTTTGTTATATGACAATTAAAAGCTGTCTGGAGAGGTGGATATTAAGCCATCATAAATAAACTCAAAATGATGAAAAGCTGACTCCCCACTAATGAGGCTGTCACCTGACCTCATCCACGTCCAAATGAAATAGTGAGGGCATCTGCGGATCTGTTGCCCTGCTGGTCCTCAGGACTGACTTGGCTGCCTGGGGAAGTGGCCTGTTCTCCCCAAGCTGGCTACACTTTTCCCCACATGTTGCCCTTGACTAAAGAGGATGCTTTATGTAAATCACAGAGGATCACCCTGTATTCAAGTGTATCTGAACTAGAATCTGATCCACCAATATATATGTTTATACAGGTTTCTTTCTTCTTTTTTACATTTGAATTGATTTTATTGGTAAATTTTATACATACATTCTAATCACATTCAACATTGAGAATTTGTACCCGTACATGACACTTCTTTACTTTCATTTTTTCCCATTTCCCTGCCCTCCCTACATTCCTCGCCTTCTATATATATAAGCTTTGATTCTTTTTGTGTTTCTGGAGAGGTAGTGCATTTTAGCTAGGCACTGCTTTGAACTACATTAGGTCTGTTTGACATAGGCAGGCCAGTTTTACCTAAGCAGGACTTGAGTATATTTGAATATAAGCACTAATATAAAAAGTATAGTGAGCTTACATTTTTTAAAAATGCATTACAGTAAAAGACAGATTGTCATCAACTCCTCTCATAATATTTCACTTCCTCTGAACACTGTCCCATTATTCTTGCCACGATCTGGAGCATGTCTAGGACTCTTTCATAAGGATCTTTACTCAATGAGACCAGAAATATGTGAATGCCGCAAAGCACCATCCAGTGGAAGAGCAGACTCAGAAAAACATACAATGTACCCTCCTCAGTTCATTCCATATGCCCAGCACCATGAAACGTGTGTGTCTACCCTAAAGTCAAAATCATAACCAAATAACTGTTTCAGCATTGCTGCCACAGTGCAAGTAGACACTCATGACAGAACTGAAGAACTGCTTCGGAAAGTGGGGAAACTAATGAGATAAGTATGATCAAAGTGAGGACATTTTGGGGTTAGAGAGAATGTACCTTTTACTGTAATACTTTTTTAAAATTTAAATATTCACTGTAGCTTTCTCCAATTTTTAGTATCTGTGCTGCCGAAATGAGCACATCACTGTAGTTTTATCACTCCTCATATTGTTTGGGGGAAATTTACATTTTTAAGCAAATTACAAACTTTGCACATAATTACATTCAAAATAAAAGCCTCTGTAAAATAACCAATGTGATAATACTGGGTTGCACTAATACATTAAATAAGTTTCATGATGAATCATTCTCTTAGCGTAGGTAGAATGTCACGGCTTGCAGCAAGACAAAGTTCAAGCTTTTTTCCATCATTTGTGAAAGCTGTTTTTATCAAATAAATAAAGATGGTAAGTAAAAGCTTTAAGAGGGGCCGGGGATTTAGCTCAGTGGTTCCCTCACCTGTCTTGCAAGCGCAAGAACCCGAGTTCGATCCCTGGTAACCACATACAATACTGGGTGTGGAGACTCACGCCCAGAGCAATCAGTACCACATACCACAGTGCTGGGCGTGGTGGCTCATGCCTGTAATCCCAGCACTCGGGAGGCAGAGGCAGGAGGATTGCTGTGATGTGAGTTTGAAGCTGAGCGCAGGGCCAGCCTGAACCACAAAAAAGTGAGACCTTGTCTCAAAAAAAAAAAAATAGAAAAAGCTTTAAGAGGAATGGCTATACTATTTGAAAGTCAAATTCGAAGCCAATGCAACATTTTACTTCCATTTCTGTATAGTGGTCTTTCCAAAGTGTTCTTACATACTTTGCCTTTAGTTTCGTCATAGTACAGGAGGTTGATTAGGATGAGGAAATTTTTCCAGGTGATGTACACAGCAGCCAGGTAACATTCCTGCAGCCACACAGTGTGTCTGTGAACCTAGCAGCACCTCCTGCTCTTTCTACTTTATCAACTACCCTTTAATAATAACCTCAGTAAATGACTTAGACAAAAGAACACAGGATTGGGAAGTAGACCTTTGATACCCTGGTTGTATGTCAACTTCTTAAAGCTTAATATCTCTTCTCTAAAATTAAGTAAAACTGTAATCAACTTTACCTCAAAAGTTACTGTAATAAATGAGATCAATTATAATGAAAGGAATAATAAAGATACTCTAAATCTAAATGGTAACCAAACGCTGGCAATTGTTTTCCTCTCAAAAAGATCCAAAGGCAACCCTATCCAAAAGTTGTATTTTATTATTGTATAGAATTCATATTTTAGTAAATCTATGCTTACAATAATTAGCAGAATTATATAATACAAACTCCTACCCATCCCATATGAATGGTGTTTTTTGTTTGGTTGATTGGCTGATGGGCTGATTTGGTTTGGTCTGGTTTGGTTTGTTTTTTGAGACACAGTCTCACTGTGCAGTTTCAGGCTGGTCTTGAACTCATCATGGTGCCCAGGGTGGTCGCCTGGGTGGAACTCCTCTTGCCTCAGCCTTACATGTGATGGGATTACAGGCATGAGCCACTACCCTTAGCCTAAGCCCAGAAAACACTTAAAAATCAAAATTGCAATAGACTTATTCTGACTATTTAATAATGTATAAATTGCTAGATTAACTATAAGTGAAAAGGCCTCAAGTGAGTTGAGGCCAAGATAGGATGAAAGATTGTCCCTGGCTTGACTTGATGTGTTGCAGACCTTGGGCCAGGTGCTGGTATGAGACTTAGCATAGGCTGCAGATGACAACGGCCCTTGGCACAACCTCACCACAGAGACCACACTGAGCGCTTTCTCAAAGGAGTAATTCCTCCATCATATATTACACGCACTAATGGAGCATTCTACTAGAAAGAAACAAACAGACCTCATAAAGCCTCTTCTTTGAGGGTATATTCAAATAACACTTAATAACTAACTAGACTAACTCTACTGAATTCTGCTGGGCTAGAACTTATTTTATTGTTGCTGTAAAATAAGTAGGCCATGAAGCTTAGAAATGTCCATTTTCTTAGATTGCTTGTATTTCTTAATTTTACATTTATTTATAGAGATTTTAACTATATTCCCTAATTATCTTTCTTTCAGGGTCTTTAATACAGAATGTTTACCAGCAACAGTTGTGTTGGATTTTGTTGGTAATGAAATTGAGATGTGACTGTTTGTGTTACTTGTACAGATACCAAAACCTGAGAGGTTTTAGAGTAATTCTCTGTCATCTTAAACGCCACACAGTCACACACTCACCTTGAGGATCAACTTCTTTAGCTAGCTTCAGCGCATCTGAGTTTGCAAGATCGGTGTTGGCTGGGGTAACGGCCAGCACCAGGCAGTTCTCCCTCGTGATGAACTGCATAATCATCTCTCTGATCTGATGCTCGATATCTGGTGGCTGATCTCCCACGGGCACTTTGGTTATTCCAGGCAGGTCGATGAGGGTTAAATTCAGCACTGTGCGGAGAGGAAAGAGTCTTATGAACACCTTCAATGCTAAACGACGTGCACTTTGCAGAGACACTTGTCACCCAGCGCAGCTTTCTGCACTGTGCATCTGAATGACTCTGACCCCTGTGTGTAGAATAACAAACACAGGACACAAAATGGCTTTGCTGGCATTCTCTGTTCTTACGTGACCATGCTACACTGAAAGATCATTTTAACACAATCTGAAAGGCACTGATTTGCATGCCTCACAGTTAGTTTCCTCAGAGAGCTCTCACATCCCAGCTGTCATAATGAGAGGGTTATAATTAAAACACCAAACAGCAGGCACCTGTACTGTCTGCCAGTTGTGGACATTACCTTCAAATGCACTGAAATTCTCAGGAAAAGACTTGACCTTGCTTTGAAAATGCCGTGTTCTTTCCAGCAAGTTAGTCACTCAGCCTGCAGGAAAGCTGTTAGCTGCCCGTGTGCCCCTGAGGATGGTGAGTGGGCTGTACAGTCAGAAGCAGTGACAGCCGGCCTGTCACCCTCTCACCAATGGCACCAGTGGGGGCACATCACTGAGCTTATGTCTTTCACGCTCTGTTCTAAGAACAAGAGCTGGGCTGAGAACTACAAACGAAGATCTGACCCACTGAAAGTCCAGTGAGAATCAAAGTTATTTCCTATCACTTATCATGAACTGGTGATCTAATTTATCAGGATCTGTGCACAATGCAGGGATAACAGTCACCATTGTGGCAGGCGGGATGGCACATGCTTGTGATTCCAGCAATGGGGAGCCTGAGGCAGGACTGCCACAAGTTCGAGGCCACCTGGGCTACATAATGTGTTCAAGGTCGGCCTGAATTACATTTTTGAGATCCTGTCTCAAAAAAATAAATAAATAAATAAAATCACAGCTGATTCCTCACAAAGAAACTAAATAGAGGGCCGGACAGTTAGCTTAGTGGTTCCAGCACCTGTCTTGCAAGCGCAAGAGCCCTGTTCGATTCCCGGTAACCAAAAACAATACTGGGTGTGGAGACTCACGCCCGGCAGCAATCAGAACCACACACCATAGTGCCGGGCATGGTGGCTCACGCCTGTAATCCCAGCACTTGGGAGGCAGAAGCAGGAGGATTGCTGTGATGTGAGTTTGAGGCTGAGCTCAGGGCCAGCCTGAACTACAAAGCGAGACCCTGTCTCAGAAGACAAACAAACAAAAAGAAACTAAATAGAAATATATTGGGATATCAGAAAATCAACAAGACTCATCCATAGTACCTCTAAGATTTCTGCAGCTGAAGATAGTAAAAATAGATGTTTTCATGTTTCAAATGAAATTCTGAAAGTTCATTATTTAAAAAAAAGAATTTTTAAATGCCTAGCTGGATTCTGATGTTTTGAAAAATCCTTTCCTTCTGTATGTCAAGAAATACTCTAAGATCCCTCTGAGAAGACCATCATGGCAGGACACCAACATTCTACTAGAAAGTCAGCACTATTTGTAACTTCCACACAAATGAGGTGCGCTGACTAACCTAGTGAAAAGGTTTGGAGCTTTACTATTTTACTTACCATGGGGAGAATAAACTCGTAAATTAATGGGTATAGAAGAAATGCCTTTGTTCATTCCAGTCACTCGATCTGTTTCTGCTTCAATCTCATGGCGAACTTCATCAAAATCGGTAAATTTTTTTCCTTTGCAATGTAGAAATTCTGCATACTCTGAAAAAACACAAATTAACACCATGTAAATGTGTGCTTTTGTGCCATGATTATAGGAACATAACATTTCTCTAAGACAAGTCAAAGTATTCAATACTGTCCCTCAGCCATCATGTGAAAGAACACAGCAGTCACTTAAGTGTCTCTGGAAATACTAAATGATGCAAATGATATGAATGATAAACTTGCTTATTTTCAGGTAGCAGGGTAAGGTCTTAAGTCCAGCCTATTAAATAATTTTAAAAGAACTGTGTCTAAATAATAAAACAAACAACAGTACCTAATTGTTAAAGAAGTTACATCTGGGTTCATACAAACCCAACCCACCAACAATTTGCTTCTCTCTTTTCAAAACTGCTGTGTCATTAAGAAGAAAAACTCACATAAATACATTTTCAGTATGTGAGACAATGTAGAATAAAATCTTCTTACTTGCTTAAGAAGAAATTATATATGGACTATTTGGACTTAAGAACATATTATTCAAAATATCACTTCAACCTCTAAGGAAAAAAATGCTACCTTGATAGTAAAACACTAAAACAACTACATAAATGACAGAAAATTAGAGTATTTTTTTCATTCCAATAAGAGTCTTCCAGCTGTTACACTGTCATGATTCCTTCTCCAGAGACATTGGGCAAATGAAAACAATGACACAATTGA
Organism: Petromus typicus; assembly: GCA_004026965.1. Classification (NCBI taxonomy): domain Eukaryota; kingdom Metazoa; phylum Chordata; class Mammalia; order Rodentia; family Petromuridae; genus Petromus; species Petromus typicus. Next base: position 103,595 of record PVIR01001515.1, on the reverse strand, counting down.
GAACTAGTATAGTTAGATGGAAAGGTTGACTATTGTTCCAACAAGGGAACAAACATAAACAAATAGTTCTGTTTCTCTACTGCTTAGCTGAAGAACAATTCCACCAAACTCAGACCACAGCTGAACCCTTCAGGCCAGGATTCCAGAGGAGACCACAGCTAGTAGCCCCTGAGTTCTCCAACATAAACGTCAGTGTTCACCCTTGAAGGTGACTAGGCAATGCCAAGGGGAGGCAGTTGTGAGACACAGCTCCCAGTCATGGGGGGAAGAGAAGCACAGACCATACGAAGTAAGGGCTGGTCTGTGCTTCAAATGATAGGAAAGGGAGAGACCGGAGAGGTAGCTTCAAACGGCCCCAGACAGGAAACGGGTCATGAACTGAATATTGAAGTGTGGGAGGAAATCAGAACCTTCCAGAAAACCAGAGAATCTTAATAATCCCCACAGATCCCTGTCAGGCTACCGCTCAGCCTCTGTTGACCATCCACTGATGGAGAACTGAGGCTTTGATTTCCACGTAGACGAAAAAAATCTTACTGGAAACTGTTTCTTTATGCTGATATGAAACCTGTTTTGTCCATTCAACTGATCCAACTGTTATCCCTGGTGCTGCTCAGACCTCCTCCCACGGCAAAAGGCCAGGCACAAACTGGACCGTCAACAACCAGCCATCTCCATCTTGGGACTCTCACCACTTCCCCTCACTGTGGGATCAAAGCTCAGGCTTCCCAGGAAGCAAACTGTGCAGCTCCACAACGAATGCCGCCGGGGACTGGAGAGGTCACAGACCCCCCAAAGGGGACTGTGGAGCTTCTACCCTAATTTACCAAAGTACAAGAGAACCTAGCTTTCCAAATGTTAGAATGAGACAAACTTAACTTCTGACTTTCCTGTTAACGTGCCCCTCTGCCACAGTTTCGCCATACAATGATTTGTGCCACTTTCTGGAAAACAGCAGGCGAAGTCCCTTCAAAGTTCATTCTTCTAGTGGAGGACATGGGACAATATAAATTGAACAGGATTCAAAAGTACTATCAGAAGAGATCACTATGTTATTCAGCAGCGTTTTTTCACACCTTGACCTCCCAGATGCCATTCTTATTACGGTTTAACCCCCAGAAGTTATAGCTCTCATTTCATTTCCTCTGAAAGAGTTTGCAGGAAGATAGACTGAAAAACAGTAAAAATAAATAGATAGATAGGTAGATAGGTATCTAGATAGATAGATGATAGATAGATAGATAGATTGATTGATTTTTTAAAAGGCAGAAAAAGAAGTCAGATTCCAGAAAACAAAAAGTTGTAAGTGAAAATAAGTCAGAAACAATTTAGGAAAAAAAATGAGCACACATTTTTCAATTCAGTATATTTTGTAGAAAACACTTGAAAATTTATGGGGCATCATAATTATAACTTTCATAAGCTTCTGGATAGGGAACGAATTTTAATTAATATTCAAGCAGCATAAATGTGGACTTCTTCGTTACCGCTAGATGGCGCCTAACCTCTTTCTCTGTAGGAAAAGAACACCCTTTCTGGAAAGTTGTAAAATCGATACAATTTTCAAATTAGGTTTAAATTAGTCCCTAGGCTCCTGAAAATTTCTTTATCTTGGAACTGAAAGAATTTTTACTGTCCAGCACATTCTTAAGCCTTTGTGTCTTTTTAAGCTAGGATCCACAGACAGATTCAGGGTTGCCCGTACTCATGCGTTTGACTAATATTTATTAAGAGCTCTCTACGTGTCCAACATTGTTTTAGAAACGGACACAGGAGGAGGGCGGGGAGAGAGAGAGTCTATGGTCTGACACAGGTTAAATTCTGAGACAGAGGGGTTAAACAACTTGTAGGCCGGATGATAAGCACTATGGACAGAATTCAACAGCAGGGGCAGAGTCAATACTTTGGGAGAAGGGGATACTGCTGTTTTAATTTGGTTCAGGACAGCTTCTCTAATGTGATAAACGTTACCTGGGGAATGGAGAGGCCGGAAGCAGCGGTGCGCAGGAAAGGCTGAGAAAGAATAAGAAGACTGACTGTAGCTGGAGAGGACAGGCCTCGAGGCTGGGGCTCGTGGGCTTGTTTAAGGACCCCGAGTTTCACTCTGGGTAAGATGTAGACTATGTGAAGGATTTGGGGCAGAAGGGAAACACGAGGCTGTGACCGAGACTGGACACGAATAACCCTGGCTGCTCCGCTGCAGACAACGAAAAGGGAGGGAGGAAGCTTGACACTGTAATCACCCCGGAATCCTGGGGATCCTAGCGGGGTGGCGGGGGGTGGGGGCTGGGGAATCGTTGAGTTCTAGTATATCTTGAAGGAAAGATAAATAGGATTTGTTGATAGACTCGAGCTGGGGTGTGGGGAGAGAGGTCAAAGATAACTCCAAGGACTGTGATTCCAACCACCAGAAGATTCTGGAGACAGAAAACACGGAAAGAAGTTGAGACAGGATCAGCTGGGGATTAAGAATCAAGAGCTGGGTTTGAGACCTACTGACCTTGACACCCAGAATATTTTAAGAAAGGACTCAGTGTATATGTCACACCTCTATTCCTCTTTAAATCTTTTCCTCCTACATGGCTTCAAAATCTGAAAATAGGGCCTTCCCCCCAGGAGGAGGACCGCTGCTGCTAATGACGACTGTGCGGTTGTGAGATGCCATTTACCTTCGGCGCACACAGTTGTCCACGAGACATCTGTTTACTCTGAAAACTCTCCACAAGATGGCAGCCGAGTGCTTGCAGAAATGGACAGCTTTTTCTAATTAGCACGAAGAATGCCTCTGGGGCTAGAGACAAGAGTCCTTCATCCAGGGGGAAGTCCAGGGTGCGGATGCACATTTAGAGTTCATTAAAGTCAGGCAAGCAAAAGAGAGCATGGAGAGGCAGAAGGCTTGCAGCACAGGCCTTGGGATTTCGCAGTCAGAAAAAGAAGACTGCACAAAAAGACGGAATCCAAGGGAGGCAAGCCGGAACAGAACATTCATTGAGGGAAGGCCTTCCACGCTGTCCAGCAGTTGCAATGTGTCGGATAAGATGACGGCTAAACGGGCAATGGAATTTAGCTATGTCAGCTCCTGCAGGGGCCTGAGAGTAGATTATGTGAAAGCCTGGTTGGAACAGGCTTAAAAGATAAGAAGAGAGGAGGTGGGGACTGATGATAGCCAATTTTTTCAAGGAGTTTTGTTGTGAAAAGAGAAATGAAATGCCAATTGGAGAAGGGAGACTTCTTTTTTTCCGGAACTAGGGATTGAACTCAGAGCCTTGAACCTACCAGGCAGGCTCCAGGATCACTGAGCTAAATCCCCAGCCCAAGAAGGGAGACTTTTGTAAATATAAGGAAAAAAAGAGCTTATTCACAGGGTGATGGTAACGACCCAGCAGTAGAGGAAGGTGATGATGCAGAAGTGGGAAGGTCCTGTACCTGGGAAGAGGGACCTCGAGTCCAGAAATGGGAAAGAAGCATTCCAGTGCATCCGAAAGAACATGAAAGAAGCCAAGGAGCAGGGTGGAGGAGACCAATGTGCAGAAGTAAAGGTGTTGGGGGTTGGGGTTGGAGTGAGGGAGAAAGTAGAGCTGAGAGGTAAGACTGGAGATTTATGCTGTTTGTTTAAAGTCACCCTGTGTCTTTAAAAAAAACACATACATACATACATATATACATATACATACATACATATATATATATATTCTCAGAGTTTAAACCATATAAATGCTATTATTTCTACCACATAACCTCTCTCTCTCTCTCTCTCACACACACACACACACACACACACACACAGCCCCAGAATCACAGATTGCTCCTAAACAAGTAACTTAGGCATAATCATAGCACAAATGTCAGCTCGCGTTGAATCTATGTCCATCACTGGACACAGACATGCCCAGACTCTCAGGAAAACTTGGGGCAGGAACCACATTACATTTTTTTTTTTCGATAGACCCAAAGAAGCACTTTGAAAGAACTGATCCTACATAGTAAAATACTGAGGCAAAATTCCAATCAACCAAAGTTGTCAGAAAGGGGCTACCTATAATCTCTTCTCTACTCAACCCCCAAAATTCAAACAACTAATACAGTGATAATCACTGGAGCACACATATCACTTATTAGAAAACACAGCACCATAACTACAACTCATAGCTACAGGATTACTCTGCTAATAAGGTGAGTTCCACCAGTAAGAAAGTAAACCAGTCCATCCTGGGACTGTAGCCTAGTGAGCAGTCTGGAGATAGGTGGACGGCAGAGGTGGTATGAAATATCTTGGGCAATTGACCACAATTGCTCACAAGGATATTAGAATGTCCAAGCCAAACTCTAGAGAAGAGCCTGCATGCACTGCTTAATGGCCGGACGTGTCAAGACCTGATAAATGTGTTTATTCTGATACTTTCTTTGATGACAAACTACTAAGTCTGATGTCTTACACAATCTCATCGTACAGTTTTGAGATATATTCTTTCTCACAGAAACATACAAATGAGAGGGACGTCTTGACAAGTCTTTGGTGTTCCCTTAATTCTAAATTTATTAAATGAAAAGCTGTCTTTCACAAATAAATCTAGGCTTCAGTCCAGGATCAATCTGAATAGTGTAATCAATTTCTTAGCTGCCAACTCATGAAAGATGAAGGTGATATGTATGTACATAAGCATGATAATATCCACATGAAATTCTATTTTATGGCAGTGTAACCTTTCTTATTGAAATTCATAGTATGTTTTCAATTTCACAAAACAAAAACTCCTAGCTCTAAATATATTTCCTGTTTTCTCAATGTCAAAAATAGCCTACATTTGAAGCAAAGGTTAGAGTACATTTTTATATCAAAGAATGACTAGAGGAAAAAAAGAAAATGTAAGAAAATGGTACAATTCTATTTTGTTTTTATTTCCTTATTACAAATTTTAGCAATGTCATTTCTACTTGTCATGAAAAACAAATCACGCTAGGTTAAACAACTGACAAATTGTTTGGGGGAAGGATGAGATGGTTTATGCCTGGGCAATGTTCCAATCATCTGTGAAAAGCACAGCATGACCATCAGAATTTAAATATATCCAATATGCCTCTTCCATGAAAAAAAGCATGCATATGCTTCCATTAATCAAAGTTAAATAGAAAGTAATATTATGGAGTGCTGGCACATCACCTCTTGTCAATTTTTATTCTAAAAGCTGTGGTCCCCAATATTTTAGACAGAGTCTAAGCTCTGAAATGTTTTAATAGTGATGTTTGTGAGCAAAGGACACCGATAAAATTAGGGTACATGGATCACCTAAACAAGGAACAGTTTTCACTGCAACTAGCTAAATTTGCTGGCTGTCAAGAGCATCTTTGTATGTTTATATTTGAAAACATACTTCCTCAAAGGCAGAGGCTACATCCCTCACCTCTCTGCTTCTCTAAAGCCTATTATATTTAGAGCAAAGATTATCTGTAGTTGTGTTCCTTCTTTAAAATGATCTACTTTGTGTATACCACTAAGACTGCCTTATAAAGCAATGTTTCCATCTAGGCTTGATATAATTCCAAATTGAAGGGAAGACCTGGAATGGCAGCCTAGCTAGATATGCAGCATATGGAGACCCAGATATGAAGCAAATCACAAATCTACTGTAAGATAAAAAGGGACAGTCTAGCAATCAGGAGAATAAACAAAACAAAACATGAACTCCAAAGAAGTGAACAACTCTATCTCAAACCACTTCAGCTAGAGCTCATGTTTCCTTTTCTGGTGGGCAACAGGCAAGATCTCAGTCGGGGAGTTACAATGAGCTGGTGCAGGAGTCAAGAGGACCCAGTTTCAGCGCAGAGGCAAGTTTAGAGGCAAGGAGGTATTACAGGCCAGACTTAAGAGACTGCGGTTTAAGATCAGAGCTTTGAAACTCTTAGAGGACAAATAAAACGACAAAATAGAACTCCAGATGAAGAAGGCACCAAGCAGAAAACGAAGATGTGAATTCAATTATGAAATAAAATTTAGAACTCTGCTCACATGATGCAAAGCTAATGCCAAGAGAACCAAGAGAGATCACTATCTCCTAAATTCATGTCTCCAACACTTGTCCCCTCAAATCCAGCCTGATTGATAGGTAATTCTAATGGTTGACATTTCTACTTGGATGTCTGACAAATCTCACAAAATTAGCCCGTACAAAACTAATCTCTTCCTTCCCCACTCCCTGCCCCTCCATCATTCAGACCTACAGCCCCACCCCCGTTTTCTGGATACCAGCATTGAAGCAGGTTCTTAAACCAGAAAACAGAGCCATCTTATCACCCGCACCTTTTCCTCAGTTTTCTCCCCAGAACTTTCTCTCTCCCAGATATTTCTCATTTCCCATGCCTCCCGACAGCTGTTCCTCTTAGAAGCAACTCTGCCTCCTTCCTGGACTATCATAAAGTAGCCTGTCTTCTTGATTCAACTCAGTAGATCCAGCTCTACCAGCGTCCAGGTAGATCTTCTTCAAAGTATAAGTCAGATTACACTTCTCCCCTTCTTAAAATCTTGCATTCATTTTCCATTACAGCTAGGAAATATCTAGAAAAACTATCAGCAGACAGAAGAAAAAACTCACAATGTGGTTTTAAAAAATTACCAGCTGTTCCTCAGATAAAGAATTACTATCTAGAACACAGAACTTTTAAAAATCAGAGCCCCCCTCAAATTTAAAGACTCAGTTTAAAAATGGTTATTTAAAATGAGCAGACATTTCCCCAATGAAGAAGTAAGAAAGAGAAAAGAAATACAGGGAAAAAATGTTCAACACCACCAGTCAGTCAAGAAATGCAGATAAAAACAACATTGATATTTCATCTCACTCCAAAAAGAATGGCTGATATCAAGAAATTAACCAACAACAAATGCTGGTGGGACTGTGAGGAGAAAGGAACCCTTCTATCTTATTGATAGAAATGTAGACTGGCACAACTACTGTGGAGATCAGTGCAGAAATTCCTCAAAAAACTAGGATTAGGGATCTCATATAACCCATCTATTCCCCTGTTGAGTATCTTTTCAAAAGAATTAAAAGCATCAACTGAAGATGTAAATGAGTTCTAGAATGTAGGATAGATATTGTAAAATAGAAAACATTCAAGAGGAAATGAAATATAAGAAAGAACAAATGTGATGGTAAAAAAAAGGAAACAAAGCTTATGTATATGGGGCAGGGGTTTCAGGTTGGGTAGGGGAATGGGAAAATAGGAGAGTTAAGTTGTGTCATATACTGGTACAAATTCTCAGTGTTGAGTGTGATTGTGATGTGTATATCTAATGTACCAATAAAGATTTAAATTTAAAAAAAGAAAGCATCATACCACAATGATACACATGCACTCATGTTTAAAGAAGCACAATTCATAGTAGCTAAATCTTGGAAGCAGTCCATATGCCCATCAATTGGTGACTGGATAAAGAAGATGTGGGGTTCTTTTAATAAAATGGAGTACTACTTAGCCATGAAGAATAATAGCTTGATGGATACATCTTGAGACCATACCCTTAGGTGAAATAAATGGGATACACCTGTAGGAATACACATTTGTTTCTTTGTTGTGAGAAAGTATAAATGAGAACAAAAGTGCATAACTGATATTGTGAAATAGGAAGAAAAGTTTCAAAGTGAAAGGGAAACTAGAGAGGGGGGAGGGGAGAAATGAAAGAAGGGAAAGAAAAAATGAGAAAGGAAGGAAAAACCAGAAATAGGCAGAGGTGGAAAGGAAGTAAGGAGAACAGGAATAAAACATGAACCAAGATAGATCATGTATAGATACAAATTCTCAACGAGGAACGTGATCATAATTCATACTAAAGTGTACAAAAACTTGGTGAATAGAAAAACTTCAGACTGCTTACCTGACCTACCCAGTCTGACTCCTGTCTCCCTTTCTGATGCCTTCCCTGTCACCAGGTCTGTATCAACTCAATTCAGCTGTCGCTTAGTTTTCATTCCTCTCACACACACTATGTCCATTCCTCATTCAGGGCCTCTCTACATGCTGCTCTTCTGGAAAGGTCTGCTCCCAGACTTCTGCATCTATGTGTAGCTCTTCCTGTCATTTATCTCTTATGGAAATATCTATGCAGAGAGGATTTGCGGGCCAGGCTAACTAAGCTCTAGTCACACTCTATCGTACCCTCCAATTTATTTTCTACAGCATCTGTAGTCACTACCTGAAGGTTTCCTTCTTTGAATTTGTTGCTTGATTTCATCTAGCAGAACATAAGCTCCAGAACTAGAATGTTATTGTATCTTGTCCCTGCTGTGCTTCCAGCACCTAAAACAAAGAGTTGCACTGGTTGAGTGCTCAGTCTATACTTGATGACTTCATGAATAAATAAATGGGTGAATGAATCAACAAATAAACATAGCAAGAGATTTGAGATTTGTAGGCAATAGAAGAAAATGGTCATAAATATGGCTTTTGACATATTGAAGTTGAGATATCTTTGAAATATCCAAGTGGGGTTTCAAGTAGTAAGTTAAAAAGATGAGCCTGGAGTTCAGCCCAGGATCTGTAAGTGAGAGCCATGGTGTAGACGTAATAACTGAACCCATAGTGTGGAAGGGACTGTCTAAGAGAAAATGTGAAATGACATCAGAAGAAGCTTTGGACAAGTACAAACGTAAAGGTCAGGGGCAAGATAATGTCATCAGAAAGAAGACAGAAAGGCTGAAAAGACAGGAGGAAAACCAGCAGTCTCTGGCATGGTGGGACTCAGTCATAGCACAGCTTTCAAGAAGATAATAATCAATAATACCAAAAGCTGTTGAAGGGGCAAGATAAGTACAAACTATTATTGGAACTGATAGAAATCAAGACTGCATCTGTTTCCTGTGTTTTTAAGCAATGTTCTACACATAATTTAAAATTTCTTAATTCAATAATTTTTGCTGTAGGTCATTTTTTTTTTTTTTACTTAAAAATTGTTTTGTGTGTTTTCTATGTGTTTCCCCCTGTTTGGCTTCCCTTGCCGTAAGGATTTAGTTGGCAGTTCTCACTCTGGATGACGTTTCCATTTGAAAGTCCTATTCCCTATCACTTTATGTTTCATTCTTCACAGAGGAGACCAATAACCCAGTATACACAGTCTGAGTCTAAAATAAGGCCTGGAAAATCTTGAGTGAGGCCAAGACCCTGAGACTCATGGGCTTAAGATCACAGGCTTGAGAATACAAATTCTGGCTCCCACAGCTCTTTTTTCTTCTTCCTGATAATCAGCTAAGTTTAGAAACTGAAAATATCAAAACAACTTTTCTGAAAAAGTGAGTTATTACAATGTTATTTAATTTGAGCATACTCATTCAAAACAGCAAATGAGTTTATATCATTACATGTTTAAATTAAAATTAAGAGGTCTAACAAGTAAAAATCTATAATTAAAAAGTAAAAGAAGACTGTGAAAATTCAAATAATTTTATTTAAATACAGAAAATATAAAGTTTAAGATCTTCAAAATAAAAATATTATTTCCCAACAAAGTCACAGATACAATAACTGAAATAAGTAATCCTATCAGGACAAGTTTAAAATATATGTATAACAAAAATATTTCAAAGAAAATCTACAATCTGCATTGTTAGATTTATTATAGCTTTTCACTTGTCTGACCAAAAGAAGGAAACATCTCTCTGAGTATGGACTTTCATGCACAAGTTAGCACCAGTATTTCATCTAAGTATTTAAAGATCTTCAGCATAGTAGGTGTGTAAGCTCCTCAGATATCTACATAAGTAGCTGGCGTTGCTATCAGGAAACAGAGCTGTGTCATTCCTGTACATGGTGGAAGGTGTGGAACGAACTTCATTTTATGCAGGTAAATATCTAATTTTTTCCAGCACCGTTGGTTGAAAGACTACCATCTCCACTGAGACGCCTTTTCACCTTTGTCAGGTCTCAGTTGACTATATCTGTATAGCTTCCTTTTTGAACTCTCTTCTGTTCTATTTGTGTTTAGGCCTATGTCACATTATAGATTATTATAGCTTTATTATTATTTAAATCAAGTAGTGTTCATTCTCCAACTTTGTCATTATTTCTCAAAGTTGTCTTTGCTATTCTGTATCCTCTGTATGTCCATGTGAATTTTAGACTTTTGTCAGTTTAGAAGCTTCTTGATTTCTACTAAACAAATTAATTTTTGAATATTCATGTTATTCTCTTTAATGTCTTTCAGAAAATATTTCCTCCTCTGGCCCGAGCTTACGCAGACACATAGCACATTCAACTAAAAGCATAATTGTTCTGCAAATGACCAAGTAAATGTACCAAACTTTAACAAAATTACAGATCTTACAGTTTCTCTAAATTCTGTCCCAAAACATCAATTACTTCAGTGTTGTTGGGGCCTTAAGAAGTATTTATAAATTTTATAAATAAGGAGATTTACCATGCCTACCGTGGAAGCACAAAGATTTGAGTTTAATCCCCAGTACCACAAGAAAACAAAAAAAGAAGTATCTACATCATTTATGCCCACAAATTTATATCTAATCAATATAGTATGGCTTGGTGATGAGAGTACATATTTGTGCAAGAGAAAGTCTAAATAAATAAAAAATAAATATTTTTTATCCTATAAATATCATGTAAATTTTTGAGTATGATATTAACTATTGATTATTTAAAACTTCCTTTGACAAACACTTCTACTTCATAAATGGAAAAAACTTGTTATATGACTGAAATGACCAAGTTGACCCAACCATTTATCTAAATCTTTAAGAAAAAAAAAGAAACATAAGTATTTTCCAAGTACAATGAAAAGTCATTTAATAGAAAGGGTCAATAACTATACAAAATATATAAATAGAGATAAATAAACTTAAAATATTTCAACTTCTCTCTTGATTAAAAAAGATTATTGTAAGAATAACCAGCACTTAACAAAAGCTAATACATTCTGTGGTCAGTTTACATGACACTAACAAAAATGTATCTACAACGGAAAGCAATGTTCCAACTTGAAACTCAGTATTAAGGTTTTTAATTCAATTTGCTTGTAAATTAGTCCTTAGCTACAATTGTCACCAATGTTCCTTGTGGAAACTTAATAGAAAAAGCCTCTCACATCCTTTAAAGGCTCTTAAACATGTAAAGTATCAATTACTTTTACAAAATAAAATGTTGTGTGTTAGAAAAGGGACAATCCATTGAGAATATAGGAGAGAAAAAAGTATTGTGCTTGAAAAACAAGTGTACTCATCTTACAGAATTCTTTAAAACCATCTCTTACATTGATTGTAATGGGGAAAAAAGCAATTCTGATAAGGTAGTGACTACCCAGTCATCTAAATGTGTCTCTACATGCAAGCCTGGTTTGAAGATAAACACCTCTCAGTATTTCCACAGGTCAGAAATCCTCTCTGAAAGGAGGAAGGTTTCCCGTGTTAACCTCCTTGCAGGTAGTCATGGTAAGGTCACATTCTGTAGTCAACAGCACCAGTGATTAAGTCACCAGAGAGGAGCAGTTTTTGAGTTCTACCATTTCCTCATCACATGAGGTGTGAAGTCCCTTCACTTGCCCCAGCCTGTTTCCTCCTCTGCATAATGGTGTCTCTTTCACAGGCTCCTGTGAGGACAAGAGAATGGCCATATCTGCTTTATTTACCAAAGTTATCCCCATGACTAAGGGGGCTCAGATTAGTAAGATGTCAAATAATACGTGAATGAAGACATTTAACAGTAAGTCCTTGGTTTAAAAAAAAAGTAAAGCAAATACATAATAATAATGTTGGAGGCAAAAGCAGACATCCAACTCTTGAGAACACTCTGTTAAGCACCCACACTTAATGTTTTTCACTCCTTCAAGGTCTCCTCATAGGAGATTCAGCTTCTTAACTGTTAACTTCTTCGTTCTTTCCTGTTCTTTCTTTTCACTTGAAACTCTTCCTCCAAATAACGATTCCCCAAAATGGAGGAATCATGCCTCCTACTCATATCTCTACCCTGCTTTGTGTTTCTGGAGTCGTAGACCACCAGGGTGAGGCCACAGAGCTTACCCCCACGAAAATGTACAAACTTGTGCACACAGAGAACTTCACCAGTGACTTCAGGGCAGCGACAGATAACAGTGTTCCATGGACTTCCCCGCAGGAAGAGAGCATTAATATGATTAGAATCTGTGCCTATCAAAATATAACCTATCAAGGCCTCACTCAGATAGCGTTTCCATGAAAATCTTCCTGTGCACACTCTACTGTCAGAAGTGCTTTCCTGCTCTGAATTTTTGGGGCCATCATGAACACACTTCTTCTGTGATTTTAAAGGCAGAAACAGCCTTAAAGCATCTCTTTCAAATCCAGTGCCATCAATTGTAGATAAGAAAATGGAATTCCAAGAGACTAAGAAATATTTTCAAAATATTAATATAACATGTGTTACACACTATAGCATGGCAGCAGAGTAGCTTTTTGTGACTGTGTCTTATCTTCAATGCTAAGCAAAGTGTTGAAACAGTCAGAATTATAATTGCTACGTCTTCAATTTAGCATTCCTTATGGAGAAGGTAATAACTAAAAGAATATATACATGAAGAGATGCAAAATTCCAAGTTAAAATTCAACCAGTATTTGCCATTTTCTAAAACTCTGAGGACCTGAGTAATCTTCGAGTATTTTATAACTTTTGTTGTTGTTGTTGTTCTTTTCCTTCATTTTGAGTGAGGCAATATTTGGACCAAGACTTTTTTCTGAGACTTTTTAGGAGCAGATCTTTAGGATCTTTGCATGAGCCATCTCCTCAACTGCTGTACTCAGTGTCTGAGACCACCTCTGGAAAAAACTTGTAAAAATGATCCCGTTTTTGTAGAAAAGGTATTACCACAAAAATGTTTTATTTTACAGTCTTTCAAAACCTGTTCTAGATTTTGTGATACACTTTTATATTTCTGTGATGAGCAAGCCCTCAGGGACATTCCTGCTTCTTAGGCTACAGAATTTAGACTGGCCTCTGTTTTGCAATACATCTTTTCAGTGTGGAGCAGAGTTATCTGGACACATGAAAATCCATCACTAAGGAAATACTACAAAAGAGATAAAGTACGTTATGCTTTCTTTCACAGTCTTGAAGAATTTTCCCAAGTTGGAGAAACAAGAAAAATGTGAGAACATTAAGCATAAGATTTAAATATGAGGGGCCGGGGAGTTAGCTCAGTGGTTCTGGCGCCTGTCTCGCAAGCGCAAGGACCCGGGTTCGATTTCCCGGTAACCACATAACAATACTGGGTGTGGAGACCCACACCCAGCAGCAACCAGTACCACATACCACAGTGCCGGG